>JAVRKA010000425.1:0-119054 GCA_034508555.1 Venustoraphidia nigricollis | reverse complement strand
CTGAAATCCTTTCAAATGCCTATCGGCAACCATATCTGAAATGCCTATCGACACCTATATTTTGAAATACCTATCGGCTTCTATATCTGAAATGCCTATCGGCACCTATTTTTAAAATGCCAATCGGCAACTATATCTGAAATGCCTATCGGCACCTATATCTGAAATGCATATCGTCACCAATTTTTGAAATGCATATCGGAAACTACATCTGAAATGCCTATCAGCACCTATATATTGAAATGCCTATCGGCAACCATATCTGCAGTGCCTATCGGCACCTATATTTGAAATGCCTATCGGCTTCTATATTTGAAATGCCTATCAGCACCTATTTTTAAAATGCCAATCGGCAACTATATCTGAAATGCCTATCGGCACATATAATATCTGAAATGCCTATCGGCACCTATTTTTAAAATGCCTATCGGAAACTACATCTGAAATGCCTATCAGCACCTATATTCGAAATGCCTATCGGCAACCATATCTGGAATGTCTATCAGCACCTATATTTGAAATGCCTATCGGCTTCTATATCTGAAATGCCTATCGGCACCTATTTTTAAAATGCCAATCGGCAACTATATCTGAAGTGCCTGTCGGCACCTATATCTGAAATGCCTATCGGCACCTATTTTTGAAATGCCTATCGGAAACTACATCTAAAATGCCCATCAGCACTTATATTTGAAATGCCTATCGGCAACCACATCAGAAATGCCTATTGGCACCTATATCTGAAATGCCTTTTGGCATTTATATCTGAAATGCCTATCGACACCTATATTTGAAATGCCTATCGGCACCTATATTTTAAATGCCTATCGGCAACTATATCTGATATGCCTATCGGCACCTATAGCTGAAATGCCTATCGGCACCTATTTTTGAAATGCCTACCTGGAAACTACATCTGAAGTGACTATCGGCACCTATTTTTAAAATGCCATTTGGAAACTATATCTGAAATGCCTATCGGCACTTATATCTGAAATGCCTATCGGCACCTATTTTTGAAATGCCTATCGGAAACTACATCTTAAATGCCTATCAGCACTTATATTTGAAATGCCTATCAGCAACCATATCTGAAATGCCTATCGACACCTATATTTGGAATACCTTTCGGCTTCTATATCTGAAATGCCTATCGGCACCTATTTTTGAAATGCCTATCGGAAACTACATCTGAAATGCCTATCGGCACCTATTTTTAAAATGCCAATCGGCAACTATATCTGAAATGCCTATCGGCACCTATATCTGAAATGCCTATCGGCACCTATTTTTGAAATGCCTATCGGAAACTTCATCTGAAATGCCTTTCAGCACCTATATTTGAAATGCCTATCGGCAACCATATCTGAAACGCCTATCGGCACCTATATTTGAAATGCCTATCGGCTTCTATATTTGAAATGCCTATCGGCACCTATTTTTAAAATGCCAATCGCTAACTATATCTGAAATGCCTATCGGCACCTATATCTGAAATGCCTATCGGCACCTTTTTTTGAAATGCCTATCGGAAACTACATCTGAAATGCCTATCAGTACCTATATTTGAAATGTCTATCGGCAACTATATCTGGAATGCCTATCGGCACCTATATTTGAAATGCCTATCGGCTTCTATATCTGAAATGCCTATCGGCACCTATTTTTAAAATGCCAATCGGCAACTATATCTGAAATGCCTATCGGCACCTATATCTGAAATGCCTATCGGCAGCAATTTTTGAAATGCCTATCGGAAACTACATCTGAAATGCCTATCAGCACCTATATTTGAAATGCCTATCGGCAACCATATCTGAAATGCCTAACGACACCTATATTTGAAATACCTATCGGCTTCTATATCTGAAATGCCGATCGGCACCTATTTTTAAAATGCCAATCGGCAACTATATCTGAAGTGCCTATCGGCACCTATGTCCGAAATGCCTATCGGCACCTATTTTTGAAAAGCCTATCGGATACTACATCTGAAATGCCTATTGGCAACTATTCTTAAAATGCCAATCGGAAACTATATCTGAAATGCCTATCGGCACCTATATCTGAAATGCCTATCGGCACCTATTTTTGAAATGCCTATCGGAAACAACATCTGAAATGCCTATCAGCACCTATATTTGAAATGCCTATCGGCAACCATATCTGAAATGCCTATCGACACCTATATTTGAAATACCTATCGGCTTCTATATCTGAAATGCCTATCGGCACCTATTTTTAAAATGCCAATCGGCAACTATATCTGAAATGCCTATCGGCACCTATATCTGAAATGCCTATCGGCAGCAATTTTTGAAATGCCTATCGGAAACTACATCTGAAATGCCTATCAGCACCTATATTTGAAATGCCTATCGGCAAACATATCTGGAATGCCTATCGGCACTTATATTTGAAATGCCTATCGGCTTCTATATCTGAAATGCCTATCGGCACCTATATCTGAAATGCCTATCGGCACCTATTTTTGAAATGCCTATCGGAAACTACATCTGAAATTCCTATCAGCACCTATATTTGAAATGCCTATGGGCAACCATATCTGAAATGCCTATCGATACCTATATTTGAAATACCTATCGGCTTCTATATCTAAAATGCCTATCGGCACCAGTTTTTGAAATGCCTATCGGAAACTACAGCTAAAATGCCTATCAGCACCTAAATCTGAAATGCCTATCGGCACCTATATTTGAAATGCCTATCGGAAACTACATCTGAAATGCCTATCAGCACCTATATTTGAAATGCCTATCGGCAACCAAATCAGAAATACCTATCGGCACCTATATCTGAAATGCCTTTCGGCATGTATATCTTGAAATGCCTATCGGCACCTATATTTTATATGCCTTTTGGCAACTATATCTGATATGCCTATCGGCACCTTTATCTGAATTGCCTATCGGCACCTATTTTTGAAATGCCTATCGGAAACTACATCTGAAATACCTATCGGCACCTATTTTTAAAATGCCAATCGGCAACTATATCTGAAATGCCTATCGGCTCCTATATCTGAAATGCCTATCGACACCTATATTTGAAATACCTATCGGCTTCTATATCTGAGATCACTATCGGCACCTATTTTTAAAATGCCAATCGGCAACTATATCTGAAATGCCTATCGGCACCTATATCTGAAATGCCTATCGGCACCAATTTTTGAAATGCCTATCGGAAACTACATCTGAAAAGCCTATCAGCACCTATATTTGAAATGCCTATCGGCAAACGTATCTGGAATGCCTATCGGCACCTATATTTGAAATGCCTATCGGCTTCTATATCTGAAATGCCTATCGGCACCTATTTTTAAAATGCCAATCGGCAAATATATCTGAAATGCCTATCGGCACCTATAACTGAAATGCCTATCGCCACCTATTTTTAAAATGCCTATCGGAAACTACATCTGAAATGCCTATCAGCACATATATTTGAAATGCCTATTGGCAACCATATCTGGAATGCCTATCGGCACCTATATTTGAAATGCCTATCGGCTTCTATATCTGAAATGCCTATCGGCACCTATTTTTAAAATGCCAATCGGCAACTATATCTAAAGTGCCTATCGGCACCTATATCTTAAATGCCTATCGGCACCTTTTTTTGAAATGCCTATCGGAAACTGCATCTGAATTGCCTATCAGCACCTATATTTGAAATGCCTATCGGCACCTATATTTTAAATGCCTATCGGCTACTATATCTGATATGCCTATCGGCACCTATAGCTGAAATGCCTATCGGCACCTATTTTTAAAATGCCAATCGAAACTATATTTGAAGTGCCTATCGGCACCTATATCTGAAATGCATATCGGCACCTATTTTTGAAATGCCTATCGGAAACTACATCTGAAATGCCTATCAGCACCTATATTTGAAATGCCTTTCGGCAACCAATTCAGAAACGCCCATCTGCACCTATATCTGAAATGCCTTTAGGCATTTATATCTGAAATGCCTATTGACACCTATATTTGAAATGCCTATCGGCACCTATATTTTAAATGCCTATCGGCACCTATATCTGAAATGCCTATCGGCACCTATTTTTGAAATGCCTATCGGAAACTACATCTGAAATGCTCATCAGCACCTATTTTTAAAATTATAATCGGCAACTATATCTGCTAAGCCTATCGGCACCTATATCTGAAATGTATATCGGCACCTATTTTTGAAATGCCTATCGGAAACTACATTTGAAATGCCTATCAGCACCTATATTTGAAATGCCTATCGGCAACCATATCTGAAATGCCTATCGGCACCTATATTTGAAATACCTATCGGCTTCTATATCTGAAATGCTTATCGGCACCTATTTTTAAAATACGAATCGGCAACTATATCTGAAATGCCTATCATCACCTATATCTGAAATGCCTATCGGAACCAATTTTTGTAATGCCTATCGGAAACTACATCTGAAATGCCTATCAGCACCTATATTTGAAATGCTAATCGGCAACCATATCTGGAATGCCTATCGGCACCTATATTTGAAATGCCTATCGGCTTCTATATCTGAAATGCCTATCGGCACCTATTTTTAAAATGCCAATCGGCAACTATATCTAAAGTGTCTTTCGGCACCTATATCTGAAATGCCTATCGGCACCTATTTTTGAAATGCCTATCGGAAACTACATCTGAAATGCTTATCAGCACCTATATTTGAAATGCCTATCGGCAACCACATCAGAAATGCCTATGGGCACCTATATCTGAAATGCATTTCGGCATTTATATCTGAAATGCCTATTGAGACCTATATTTGAAATGCCTATCGGCACCTATATTTTAAATGCCTATCGGCAACTATATCTGATATGCCTATCGGCACCTATAGGCACTTATAGCTGAAATGCCTATCGGCACCTATTTTTGAAATGCCTATCGGAAACTACATCTGAAGTGACTATCGGCACCTATTTTTAAAATGCCAATCGGCAACTATATCTGAAATGCCTATCGGCACCTATTTCTTAAAATGCCAATCGGCAACTATATCTGAAATGCCTATCGGCACCTATATCTGAAATGCCTATCGGCACCTATATTTTAAATGCCTATCGGCACCTATATCTGAAATGCCTATCGGCACCTATTTTTGCAATGCCTATCGGAAACAACATCCGAAATGCCTATCGGCACCTATTTTTAAAATGATAATTGGCAACTATATCTGAAATTCCTATCGGCACATATATCTGAAATGCCTATCGGCACCTATTTTTGAAATGCCTATCGGAAACTACATCTGAAATGCCTATCAGCACCTATATTTGAAATGCCTATCGGCAACCATATCTGGAATGCCTATCGGCACCTATATTTGAAATGACTATCGGCTTCTATATCTGAAATGCCTATCGGCACCTATTTTTAAATTGCCAATCGGCAACTATATCTGAAATGCCTATCGGCACCTATATCTGAAATGCCTATCGCCACCTATTTTTGAAATGCCTATCGGAAACAACATCTGAAATGCCTATCAGCACCTATATTTGAAATGCCTACTGGCAACCATATCTGGATTGCCTATCGGCACCTATATTTGAAATGCCTATCGGCTTCTATATCTGAAATGCCTATCGGCACATATTTTTAAAATGTCAATCGGCAACTATATCTAAGGTGCCTATCGGCACCTATATCTGAAATGCCTATCGGCACCTATTTTTGAAATGCCTATCTTAAACTACATCTTAAATGCCTATAAGCACCTATATTTGAAATGCCTATCGGCAACCATATCTGAAATGCCTATCGACACCTATATTTGAAATACCTATCGGCTTCTATATCTGAAATGCCTATCGGCACCTATATCTGAAATGTCTATCGGCACAATTTTTTGAAATGCCTATCGGCAATCATATCTGGAATGCCTATCGGCACCTATATTTAAAATGACTATCGGCTTCTATATCTGAAATGCCTATCGGCACCTATTTCTTAAAATGCCAATCGGCAACTATATCTGAAATGCCTATCGGCACCTATATCTGAAATGCCTATCAGCACCTATATTTGAAATGCCTATCGGCAACCAAATCAGAAATACCTATCGGCACCTATATCTGAAATGCCTTTCGGCATGTATATCTGAAATGCCTATCGGCACCTATATTTTATATGCCTATCGGCAACTATATCTGTTATGCCTATCGGCACCTTTATCTGAATTGCCTATCGGCACCTATTTTTGAAATGCCTATCTGAAACTACATCTGAAATACCTATCGGCACCTATTTTTAAAATGCCAATCGGCAACTATATCTGAAATGCCTATCGGCTCCTATATCTGAAATGCCTATCGGCACCTATTTTTGAAATGCCTATCGGAACTTCATCTGAAATGCCTATCAGCACCTATATTTGAAATGCCTATCGGCAACCATATCTGAAATACCTATCGACACCTATATTTGAAATACCTATCGGCTTCTATATCTGAGATCACTATCGGCACCTATTTTTAAAATGCCAATCGGCAACTATATCTGAAATGCCTATCGGCACCTATATCTGAAATGCCTATCGGCACCAATTTTTGAAATGCCTATCGGCAACTACATCTGAAATGCCTATCAGCACCTATATTTGAAATGCCTATCGGCAAACATATCTGGAATGCCTATCGGCACCTATATTTGAAATTTCTATCGGCTTCTATATCTGAAATGCCTATCGGCACCTATTTTTAAAATGCCAATCGGCAACTATATCTGAAATGCCTATCGGCACCTATAACTGAAATGCCTATCGCCACCTATTTTTAAAATGCCTATCGGAAACTACATCTGAAATGCCTATCAGCACATATATTTGAAATGCCTATTGGCAACCATATCTGGAATGCCTATCGGCACCTATATTTGAAATGCCTATCGGCTTCTATATCTGAAATGCCTATCGGCACCTATTTTTAAAATGCCAATCGGCAACTATATCTAAAGTGCCTATCGGCAACTATATCTGAAGTGCCTATCGGCACCTTTTTTTGAGATCCCTATCTGAAACTGCATCTGAATTGCCTATCAGCACCTATATTTGAAATGCCTATCGGCAACCACATCAGAAATGCCTATCGGCACCTATATATGAAATGCCTTTCGGGATTTATATCTAAAATGCCTATCAACACCTATATTTGAAATGCCTATCGGCACCTACATTTTAAATGCCTATCGGCAACTATATCTGATATGCCTATCGGCACCTATAGCTGAAATGCCTATCGGCACCTATTTTTAAAATGCCAATCGAAACTATATTTGAAGTGCCTATCGGCACCTATATCTGAAATGCATATCGGCACCTATTTTTGAAATGCCTATCGGAAACTACATCTGAAATGCCTATCAGCACCTATATTTGAAATGCCTTTCGGCAACCAATTCAGAAACGCCCATCTGCACCTATATCTGAAATGCCTTTCGGCATTTATATCTGAAATGCCTATCGACACCTATATTTGAAATGCCTATCGGCACCTATATTTTAAATGCATATCGGCACCAATATCTAAAATGCCTATCGGCACCTATTTTTTAAATGCCTATCGGAAACTACATCTGAAATGCTCATCAGCACCTATTTTTAAAATGATAGTCGGCAACTATATCTGCTAAGCCTATCGGCACCTATATCTGAAATGCCTATCGGCACCTATTTTTGAAATGCCTATCGGAAACTACATCTGAAATGCTTATCAGCACCTATATTTGAAATGCCTGTCGGCAACCACATCAGAAATGCCTATGGGCACCTATATCTGAAATGCATTTCGGCATTTATATCTGAAATGCCTATTGAGACCTATATTTGAAATGCCTATCGGCACCTATATTTTAAATGCCTATCGGCACCTATTTTTAAAATGATAATTGGCAACTATATCTGAAATTCCTATCGGCACATATATCTGAAATGCCTATCGGCACCTATTTTTGAAATGCCTATCGGAAACTACATCTGAAATGCCTATCAGCACCTATATTTGAAATGCCTATCGGCAACCATATCTGGAATGCCTATCGGCACCTATATTTGAAATGACTATCGGCTTCTATATCTGAAATGCCTATCGGCACCTATTTTTAAATTGCCAATCGGCAACTATATCTGAAATGCCTATCGGCACCTATATCTGAAATGCCTATCGCCACCTATTTTTGAAATGCCTATCGGAAACAACATCTGAAATGCCTATCAGCACCTATATTTGAAATGCCTACTGGCAACCATATCTGGATTGCCTATCGGCACCTATATTTGAAATGCCTATCGGCTTCTATATCTGAAATGCCTATCGGCACATATTTTTAAAATGTCAATCGGCAACTATATCTAAGGTGCCTATCGGCACCTATATCTGAAATGCCTATCGGCACCTATTTTTGAAATGCCTATCTTAAACTACATCTTAAATGCCTATAAGCACCTATATTTGAAATGCCTATCGGCAACCATATCTGAAATGCCTATCGACACCTATATTTGAAATACCTATCGGCTTCTATATCTGAAATGCCTATCGGCACCTATATCTGAAATGTCTATCGGCACAATTTTTTGAAATGCCTATCGGAAACTACATCTGAAACGCCTATCAGCACCTATATTTGAAATGCCTATCGGCAACCATATCTGGAATGCCTATCGGCACCTATATTTGAAATGACTATCGGCTTCTATATCTGAAATGCCTATCGGCACCTATTTCTTAAAATGCCAATCGGCAACTATATCTGAAATGCCTATCGGCACCTATATCTGAAATGCCTATCGGCACCTATTTTTGAAATGCCTATCGGAAACCATACCTGAAATGCCTATCGGCACCTATATTTGAAATGCCTATAAGCTTCTATATCTGAAATGCCTATCGGCACCTATTTTTAAAATGCCAATCTTCAACTATATCTGAAATGCCTATCGGCACCTATATCTGAAATGCCTATCGGCACCTATTTTTAAAATACGAATCGGCAACTATATCTGAAATGCCTATCGGCACCTATATCTGAAATATCTATCGGCACCAATTTTTGAAATGCCTATCGGAAACTACATCTGAAATGCCTATCAGCACCTATATTTAAAATGCCTATCGGCACCTATATCTGAAATGCTTTTCGGCATTTATATCTGAAATGCCTATTGACACCTATATTTGAAATGCCTATCGGCACCTATATTTTAAATTCCCTATCGGCAACTATATCTGATATGCCTATCGGTACCTATAGGCACCTATAGCTGAAATGCCTATCGGCACCTATTTTTGGAATGCCTATCGGAAACTATATCTGAAATGCCTATCAGCACCTATATTTGAAATGCCTATCGGCAACCAGATCAGAAATGCCCATCGGCACCTATATCTGGAATGCCTTTCGGCATTTATATCTGAAATGCCTATCGGCACCTATATCTGAAATATCTATCGGCACCAATTTTTGAAATGCCTATCGGAAACTACATCTGAAATGCCTATCAGCACCTATATTTAAAAATGCCTATCGGCACCTATATCTGAAATGCTTTTCGGCATTTATATCTGAAATGCCTATTGACACCTATATTTGAAATGCCTATCGGCACCTATATTTTAAATTCCCTATCGGCAACTATATCTGATATGCCTATCGGTACCTATAGGCACCTATAGCTGAAATGCCTATCGGCACCTATTTTTGGAATGCCTATCGGAAACTATATCTGAAATGCCTATCAGCACCTATATTTGAAATGCCTATCGGCAACCAGATCAGAAATGCCCATCGGCACCTATATCTGGAATGCCTTTCGGCATTTATATCTGAAATGCCTATCGACACCTATATTTGAAATACCTATCGGCTTCTATATCTGAGATCACTATCGGCACCTATTTTTAAAATGCCAATCGGCAACTATATCTGAAATGCCTATCGGCACCTATATCTGAAATGCCTATCGGCACCAATTTTTGAAATGCCTATCGGAAACTACATCTGAAAAGCCTATCAGCACCTATATTTGAAATGCCTATCGGCAAACGTATCTGGAATGCCTATCGGCACCTATATTTGAAATGCCTATCGGCTTCTATATCTGAAATGCCTATCGGCACCTATTTTTAAAATGCCAATCGGCAACTATATCTGAAATGCCTATCGGCACCTATAACTGAAATGCCTATCGCCACCTATTTTTAAATTGCCTATCGGAAACTACATCTGAAATGCCTATCAGCACATATATTTGAAATGCCTATTGGCAACCATATCTGGAATGCCTATCGGCACCTATATTTGAAATGCCTATCGGCTTCTATATCTGAAATGCCTATCGGCACCTATTTTTAAAATGCCAATCGGCAACTATATCTAAAGTGCCTATCGGCACCTATATCTTAAATGCCTATCGGCACCTTTTTTTGAAATGCCTATCGGAAACTGCATCTGAATTGCCTATCAGCACCTATATTTGAAATGCCTATCGGCACCTATATTTTAAATGCCTATCGGCTACTATATCTGATATGCCTATCGGCACCTATAGCTGAAATGCCTATCGGCACCTATTTTTAAAATGCCAATCGAAACTATATTTGAAGTGCCTATCGGCACCTATATCTGAAATGCATATCGGCACCTATTTTTGAAATGCCTATCGGAAACTACATCTGAAATGCCTATCAGCACCTATATTTGAAATGCCTTTCGGCAACCAATTCAGAAACGCCCATCTGCACCTATATCTGAAATGCCTTTAGGCATTTATATCTGAAATGCCTATTGACACCTATATTTGAAATGCCTATCGGCACCTATATTTTAAATGCCTATCGGCACCTATATCTGAAATGCCTATCGGCACCTATTTTTGAAATGCCTATCGGAAACTACATCTGAAATGCTCATCAGCACCTATTTTTAAAATTATAATCGGCAACTATATCTGCTAAGCCTATCGGCACCTATATCTGAAATGTATATCGGCACCTATTTTTGAAATGCCTATCGGAAACTACATTTGAAATGCCTATCAGCACCTATATTTGAAATGCCTATCGGCAACCATATCTGAAATGCCTATCGGCACCTATATTTGAAATACCTATCGGCTTCTATATCTGAAATGCTTATCGGCACCTATTTTTAAAATACGAATCGGCAACTATATCTGAAATGCCTATCATCACCTATATCTGAAATGCCTATCGGAACCAATTTTTGTAATGCCTATCGGAAACTACATCTGAAATGCCTATCAGCACCTATATTTGAAATGCTAATCGGCAACCATATCTGGAATGCCTATCGGCACCTATATTTGAAATGCCTATCGGCTTCTATATCTGAAATGCCTATCGGCACCTATTTTTAAAATGCCAATCGGCAACTATATCTAAAGTGTCTTTCGGCACCTATATCTGAAATGCCTATCGGCACCTATTTTTGAAATGCCTATCGGAAACTACATCTGAAATGCTTATCAGCACCTATATTTGAAATGCCTATCGGCAACCACATCAGAAATGCCTATGGGCACCTATATCTGAAATGCATTTCGGCATTTATATCTGAAATGCCTATTGAGACCTATATTTGAAATGCCTATCGGCACCTATATTTTAAATGCCTATCGGCAACTATATCTGATATGCCTATCGGCACCTATAGGCACTTATAGCTGAAATGCCTATCGGCACCTATTTTTGAAATGCCTATCGGAAACTACATCTGAAGTGACTATCGGCACCTATTTTTAAAATGCCAATCGGCAACTATATCTGAAATGCCTATCGGCACCTAAATCTGAAATGCCTATCGGCACCTATATTTGAAATGCCTATCGGAAACTACATCTGAAATGCCTATCAGCACCTATATTTGAAATGCCTATCGGCAACCAAATCAGAAATACCTATCGGCACCTATATCTGAAATGCCTTTCGGCATGTATATCTGAAATGCCTATCATCACCTATATTTTATATGCCTATCGGCAACTATATCTGTTATGCCTATCGGCACCTTTATCTGAATTGCCTATCGGCACCTATTTTTGAAATGCCTATCGGAAACTACATCTGAAATACCTATCGGCACCTATTTTTAAAATGCCAATCGGCAACTATATCTGAAATGCCTATCGGCTCCTATATCTGAAATGCCTATCGGCACCTATTTTTGAAATGCCTATCGGAACTTCATCTGAAATGCCTATCAGCACCTATATTTGAAATGCCTATCGGCAACCATATCTGAAATACCTATCGACACCTATATTTGAAATACCTATCGGCTTCTATATCTGAAATCACTATCGGCACCTATTTTTAAAATGCCAATCGGCAACTATATCTGAAATGCCTATCGGCACCTATATCTGAAATGCCTATCGGCACCCATTTTTGAAATGCCTATCGGAAACTACATCTGAAATGCCTATCAGCACCTATATTTGAAATGCCTATCGGCAAACATATCTGGAATGCCTATCGGCACCTATATTTGAAATTTCTATCGGCTTCTATATCTGAAATGCCTATCGGCACCTATTTTTAAAATGCCAATCGGCAACTATATCTGAAATGCCTATCGGCACCTATAACTGAAATGCCTATCGCCACCTATTTTTAAAATGCCTATCGGAAACTACATCTGAAATGCCTATCAGCACATATATTTGAAATGCCTATTGGCAACCATATCTGGAATGCCTATCGGCACCTATATTTGAAATGCCTATCGGCTTCTATATCTGAAATGCCTATCGGCACCTATTTTTAAAATGCCAATCGGCAACTATATCTAAAGTGCCTATCGGCAACTATATCTGAAATGCCTATCGGCACCTTTTTTTGAGATCCCTATCTGAAACTGCATCTGAATTGCCTATCAGCACCTATATTTGAAATGCCTATCGGCAACCACATCAGAAATGCCTATCGGCACCTATATATGAAATGCCTTTCGGGATTTATATCTAAAATGCCTATCAACACCTATATTTGAAATGCCTATCGGCACCTATATTTTAAATGCCTATCGGCAACTATATCTGATATGCCTATCGGCACCTATAGCTGAAATGCCTATCGGCACCTATTTTTAAAATGCCAATCGAAACTATATTTGAAGTGCCTATCGGCACCTATATCTGAAATGCATATCGGCACCTATTTTTGAAATGCCTATCGGAAACTACATCTGAAATGCCTATCAGCACCTATATTTGAAATGCCTTTCGGCAACCAATTCAGAAACGCCCATCTGCACCTATATCTGAAATGCCTTTCGGCATTTATATCTGAAATGCCTATCGACACCTATATTTGAAATGCCTATCGGCACCTATATTTTAAATGCATATCGGCACCAATATCTAAAATGCCTATCGGCACCTATTTTTTAAATGCCTATCGGAAACTACATCTGAAATGCTCATCAGCACCTATTTTTAAAATGATAGTCGGCAACTATATCTGCTAAGCCTATCGGCACCTATATCTGAAATGCCTATCGGCACCTATTTTTGAAATGCCTATCGGAAACTACATCTGAAATGCTTATCAGCACCTATATTTGAAATGCCTATCGGCAACCACATCACAAATGCCTATGGGCACCTATATCTGAAATGCATTTCGGCATTTATATCTGAAATGCCTATTGAGACCTATATTTGAAATGCCTATCGGCACCTATATTTTAAATGCCTATCGGCACCTATATCTGAAATGCCTATCGGCACCTATTTTTGCAATGCCTATCGGAAACAACATCCGAAATGCCTATCGGCACCTATTTTTAAAATGATAATTGGCAACTATATCTGAAATTCCTATCGGCACATATATCTGAAATGCCTATCGGCACCTATTTTTGAAATGCCTATCGGAAACTACATCTGAAATGCCTATCAGCACCTATATTTGAAATGCCTATCGGCAACCATATCTGGAATGCCTATCGGCACCTATATTTGAAATGACTATCGGCTTCTATATCTGAAATGCCTATCGGCACCTATTTTTAAATTGCCAATCGGCAACTATATCTGAAATGCCTATCGGCACCTATATCTGAAATGCCTATCGCCACCTATTTTTGAAATGCCTATCGGAAACAACATCTGAAATGCCTATCAGCACCTATATTTGAAATGCCTACTGGCAACCATATCTGGATTGCCTATCGGCACCTATATTTGAAATGCCTATCGGCTTCTATATCTGAAATGCCTATCGGCACATATTTTTAAAATGTCAATCGGCAACTATATCTAAGGTGCCTATCGGCACCTATATCTGAAATGCCTATCGGCACCTATTTTTGAAATGCCTATCTTAAACTACATCTTAAATGCCTATAAGCACCTATATTTGAAATGCCTATCGGCAACCATATCTGAAATGCCTATCGACACCTATATTTGAAATACCTATCGGCTTCTATATCTGAAATGCCTATCGGCACCTATATCTGAAATGTCTATCGGCACAATTTTTTGAAATGCCTACCGGAAACTACATCTGAAACGCCTATCAGCACCTATATTTGAAATGCCTATCGGCAACCATATCTGGAATGCCTATCGGCACCTATATTTAAAATGACTATCGGCTTCTATATCTGAAATGCCTATCGGCACCTATTTCTTAAAATGCCAATCGGCAACTATATCTGAAATGCCTATCGGCACCTATATCTGAAATGCCTATCAGCACCTATATTTGAAATGCCTATCGGCAACCAAATCAGAAATACCTATCGGCACCTATATCTGAAATGCCTTTCGGCATGTATATCTGAAATGCCTATCGGCACCTATATTTTATATGCCTATCGGCAACTATATCTGTTATGCCTATCGGCACCTTTATCTGAATTGCCTATCGGCACCTATTTTTGAAATGCCTATCTGAAACTACATCTGAAATACCTATCGGCACCTATTTTTAAAATGCCAATCGGCAACTATATCTGAAATGCCTATCGGCTCCTATATCTGAAATGCCTATCGGCACCTATTTTTGAAATGCCTATCGGAACTTCATCTGAAATGCCTATCAGCACCTATATTTGAAATGCCTATCGGCAACCATATCTGAAATACCTATCGACACCTATATTTGAAATACCTATCGGCTTCTATATCTGAGATCACTATCGGCACCTATTTTTAAAATGCCAATCGGCAACTATATCTGAAATGCCTATCGGCACCTATATCTGAAATGCCTATCGGCACCAATTTTTGAAATGCCTATCGGCAACTACATCTGAAATGCCTATCAGCACCTATATTTGAAATGCCTATCGGCAAACATATCTGGAATGCCTATCGGCACCTATATTTGAAATTTCTATCGGCTTCTATATCTGAAATGCCTATCGGCACCTATTTTTAAAATGCCAATCGGCAACTATATCTGAAATGCCTATCGGCACCTATAACTGAAATGCCTATCGCCACCTATTTTTAAAATGCCTATCGGAAACTACATCTGAAATGCCTATCAGCACATATATTTGAAATGCCTATTGGCAACCATATCTGGAATGCCTATCGGCACCTATATTTGAAATGCCTATCGGCTTCTATATCTGAAATGCCTATCGGCACCTATTTTTAAAATGCCAATCGGCAACTATATCTAAAGTGCCTATCGGCAACTATATCTGAAGTGCCTATCGGCACCTTTTTTTGAGATCCCTATCTGAAACTGCATCTGAATTGCCTATCAGCACCTATATTTGAAATGCCTATCGGCAACCACATCAGAAATGCCTATCGGCACCTATATATGAAATGCCTTTCGGGATTTATATCTAAAATGCCTATCAACACCTATATTTGAAATGCCTATCGGCACCTATATTTTAAATGCCTATCGGCAACTATATCTGATATGCCTATCGGCACCTATAGCTGAAATGCCTATCGGCACCTATTTTTAAAATGCCAATCGAAACTATATTTGAAGTGCCTATCGGCACCTATATCTGAAATGCATATCGGCACCTATTTTTGAAATGCCTATCGGAAACTACATCTGAAATGCCTATCAGCACCTATATTTGAAATGCCTTTCGGCAACCAATTCAGAAACGCCCATCTGCACCTATATCTGAAATGCCTTTCGGCATTTATATCTGAAATGCCTATCGACACCTATATTTGAAATGCCTATCGGCACCTATATTTTAAATGCATATCGGCACCAATATCTAAAATGCCTATCGGCACCTATTTTTTAAATGCCTATCGGAAACTACATCTGAAATGCTCATCAGCACCTATTTTTAAAATGATAGTCGGCAACTATATCTGCTAAGCCTATCGGCACCTATATCTGAAATGCCTATCGGCACCTATTTTTGAAATGCCTATCGGAAACTACATCTGAAATGCTTATCAGCACCTATATTTGAAATGCCTATCGGCAACCACATCAGAAATGCCTATGGGCACCTATATCTGAAATGCATTTCGGCATTTATATCTGAAATGCCTATTGAGACCTATATTTGAAATGCCTATCGGCACCTATATTTTAAATGCCTATCGGCACCTATTTTTAAAATGATAATTGGCAACTATATCTGAAATTCCTATCGGCACATATATCTGAAATGCCTATCGGCACCTATTTTTGAAATGCCTATCGGAAACTACATCTGAAATGCCTATCAGCACCTATATTTGAAATGCCTATCGGCAACCATATCTGGAATGCCTATCGGCACCTATATTTGAAATGACTATCGGCTTCTATATCTGAAATGCCTATCGGCACCTATTTTTAAATTGCCAATCGGCAACTATATCTGAAATGCCTATCGGCACCTATATCTGAAATGCCTATCGCCACCTATTTTTGAAATGCCTATCGGAAACAACATCTGAAATGCCTATCAGCACCTATATTTGAAATGCCTACTGGCAACCATATCTGGATTGCCTATCGGCACCTATATTTGAAATGCCTATCGGCTTCTATATCTGAAATGCCTATCGGCACATATTTTTAAAATGTCAATCGGCAACTATATCTAAGGTGCCTATCGGCACCTATATCTGAAATGCCTATCGGCACCTATTTTTGAAATGCCTATCTTAAACTACATCTTAAATGCCTATAAGCACCTATATTTGAAATGCCTATCGGCAACCATATCTGAAATGCCTATCGACACCTATATTTGAAATACCTATCGGCTTCTATATCTGAAATGCCTATCGGCACCTATATCTGAAATGTCTATCGGCACAATTTTTTGAAATGCCTATCGGAAACTACATCTGAAACGCCTATCAGCACCTATATTTGAAATGCCTATCGGCAACCATATCTGGAATGCCTATCGGCACCTATATTTGAAATGACTATCGGCTTCTATATCTGAAATGCCTATCGGCACCTATTTCTTAAAATGCCAATCGGCAACTATATCTGAAATGCCTATCGGCACCTATATCTGAAATGCCTATCGGCACCTATTTTTGAAATGCCTATCGGAAACCATACCTGAAATGCCTATCGGCACCTATATTTGAAATGCCTATAAGCTTCTATATCTGAAATGCCTATCGGCACCTATTTTTAAAATGCCAATCTTCAACTATATCTGAAATGCCTATCGGCACCTATATCTGAAATGCCTATCGGCACCTATTTTTAAAATACGAATCGGCAACTATATCTGAAATGCCTATCGGCACCTATATCTGAAATATCTATCGGCACCAATTTTTGAAATGCCTATCGGAAACTACATCTGAAATGCCTATCAGCACCTATATTTAAAATGCCTATCGGCACCTATATCTGAAATGCTTTTCGGCATTTATATCTGAAATGCCTATTGACACCTATATTTGAAATGCCTATCGGCACCTATATTTTAAATTCCCTATCGGCAACTATATCTGATATGCCTATCGGTACCTATAGGCACCTATAGCTGAAATGCCTATCGGCACCTATTTTTGGAATGCCTATCGGAAACTATATCTGAAATGCCTATCAGCACCTATATTTGAAATGCCTATCGGCAACCAGATCAGAAATGCCCATCGGCACCTATATCTGGAATGCCTTTCGGCATTTATATCTGAAATGCCTATCGACACCTATATTTGAAATGCCTATCGGCACCTATTTTTAAATGCCTATCAGCACCTATATCTGAAATGCCTATCGGCACCTATTTTTGAGATGCCTATCGGAAACTACATCCGAAATGCCTATCGGCACCTATTTTTAAAATGATAATCGGCAACTATATCTGAAATGCCTATCGGCACCTATATCTGAAATGCCTATCGGCACATATTTTTGAAATGCCTATCGGAAACTACATCTGAAATGCCTATCAGCACCTATATTTGAAATGCCTATCGGCAACCATATCTGAAATGCCTATCGACACCTATATTTGAAATACCTATCGGCTTCTATATCTGAAATGCCTATCGGCACCTATTTTTAAAATACGAATCGGCAACTATATCTGAAATGCCTATCGGCACCTATATCTGAAATGCCTATCGGCACCAATTTTTGAATTGCCTATCGGAAACTACATCTAAATTGCCTATCAGCACCTATATTTGAAATGCCAATCGGCAACCATATCTGGAATGCCAATCGGCACCTATATTTGAAATGCCTATCGGCTTCTATATCTGAAATGCCTATCGGCACCTATTTTTAAAATGCCAATCGGCAAATATATCTGAAATGCCTATCAGCACCTATATCTGAAATGCCTATTGGCACCTATTTTTGAAATGCCTATCGGAAACTACATCTGAAATGCCTATCAGCACCTATATTTGAAATGCCTATCGGCAACCATATCTGGAATGCCTATCGGCACCTATATTTGAAATGCCTATCGGCTTCTATATCTGAAATGCCTATCGGCACCTATTTTTAAAATGCCAATCGGCAACTATATCTGAAATGCCTATCGGCACCTATATCTGAAATGCCTATCGCCACCTATTTTTGAAATGCCTATCGGAAACTACATCTGAAATGCCTATCAGCACCTATATTTGAAATGCCTATCGGCAACCACATCAGAAATGCCTATCGGCACCTATATCTGAAATGCCTTTCGGCATTTATATCTGAAATGCCTATCGACACCTATATTTGAAATGCCTATCGGCACCTATATTTTAAATGCCTATCTGCAACTATATATGATATGCCTATCGGCACCTATAGGCACCTATAGCTGAAATGCCTATCGGCACCTATTTTTGAAATGCCTATCGGAAACTACATCTGAAGTGACTATCGGCACCTATTTTTAAAATGCCATTTGGCAACTATATCTGAAATGCCTATCGGCACCTATATCTGAAATGCCTATCGGTACCTATTATTGAAATGCCTATCGGAAACTACATCTTAAATGCCTATCAGCACCTATATTTCAAATGCCTATCGGCAACCATATCTGGAATGCCTATCGGCACCTATATTTGAATTGCCTATCGGCTTCTAAATCTGAAATGCCTATCGGCACCTATTTTTAAAATGCCAATCGGCAACTATATCTGAAATGCCTATCGGCACCTATATCTGAAATGCCTATCGGCACCTATTTTTGAAATGCCTATCGGAAACCATATCTGAAATGCCTATCGGCACCTATATTTGAAATGCCTATAAGCTTCTATATCTGAAATGCCTATCGGCACCTATTTTTAAAATGCCAACCGGCAACTATATCTGTCATGTCTATCGGCACCTATATCTGAAATGCCTATCGGCACCTATTTTTGAAATGCCTATCGGAAACTACATCTGAAATGCCTATCAGCACCTATATTTGAAATGCCTATCGGCAACCATATCTGGAATGCCTATTGGCACCTATATTTGAAATGCCTAACGGCTTCTATTTCTGAAATGCCTATCGGCACCTATTTTTCAAATGCCAATCGGCAACTATATCTGAAATGCCTATCGGCACCTATATCTGAAATGCCTATCGGCACCTATATCTGAAATGCCTATCGGCACCTATTTTTGAAATGCCTATCGGAAACTACATCTGAAATGCCTATCAGCACCTATATTTAAAAAGCCTATCGGCTTCTATATCTGAAATGCCTATCGGCACCTTTTTTTAAAATGCCAATCAGCAACTATATCTGAAGTGCCTATCGGCACCTATATCTGAAATGCCTATCGGCACCTATTTTTGAAATGCCTATCGGAAACTACATCTGAAATGCCTATCGGCAACTATTTTTGAAATGCCAATCGGCAACTATATCTGAAATGCCTATCGGCACCTATATCTAAAATGCCTATCGGCACCTATTTTTGAAATGCCTATCGGAAACTACATCTGAAATGCCTATCAGCACCTATATTTGAAATGCCTATCGGCAACCATATCTGGAATGCCTATCGGCACCTATATTTAAATGCCTCTCGGCTTCTATATCTGAAATGCCGATCGGCACCTATATCTGAAATCCCTATCGGCACCTATTTTTGAAATGCCTATCGGAAACTACATCTCAAATGCCTATCAGCACCTATATTTGAAATGCCTATCGGCAACCATATCTGAAATGCCTATCGACACCTATATTTGAAATACCTATCGGCTTCTATATCTCAAATGCCTATCGGCACCAATTTTTGAAATGCCTATCGGAAACTACATCTGCAATGCCTATCAGCACCTATATTTGAAATGCCTATCAGCAAATATATCTGGAATGCCTATCGGCACCTATATTTGAAATGCCTATCGGCTTCTATATCTATAATGCCTATCGGCTCCTATTTTTAAACTTCCAATCGGCAACTATATCTGAAATGCTTATCGGCACCTATAACTGAAATGCCTATCGGCACCTATTTTTAAAATGCCAATCGGCAACTATATCTGAAATGCCTATCGGCACCTATATCTGAAATGCCTATCGGCACCTATTTTTGAGATGCCTATCGGAAACTACATCTGAAATGCCTAACAGCACCTATATTTGAAATGCCTATCGGCAACCATATCTGAAATGCCTATCGACACCTATATTTGAAATACCTCTCGGCTTCTATATCTTAAATGCTTATCGGCATCAATTTTTAAAATGCCTATCGGAAACTACATCTGAAATGCCTATCAGCACCTATATTTGAAATGCCTATCGGCAACCATATCTGGAATGCCTATCGGAACCTATATTTGAAATGCCTATCGGCTTCTATATCTGAAATGCCTATGGGCACCTATTTTTAAAATGCCAATCGGCAACTATATCTGAAATGCCTATTGGCACCCATATCTGAAATGCCTATCGGCACCTATTTTTTAAATGCCTATCGGAAACTACATCTGAAATGCTTATCAGCACCTATATTTGAAATGCCTATCGGCAACCAAATCAGAAATACCTATCGGCACCTATATCTGAAATGCCTTTCGGCATGTATATCTGAAATGCCTATCGGCACCTATATTTGAAATGCTTATCGGCACCTATATTTTAAATGCCTATCGACAACTATATCTGATATGCCTATCGGCACCTATATCTGAAATGCCTATCGGCACCTATTTTTGAAATGCCTATCGGAAACTACATCTGAAATAGCTATCGGCACCTATTTTTAAAATGCCAATTGGCAACTATATCTGAAATGCCTATCGGCACCTATATCTGAAATGCCTATCGACACCTATTTTTGAAATGCCTATCGGAAACTACATCGGAAATGCCTATCGGAAACTACATCTGAAATGCCTATCAGCACCTATATTTGAAATGCCTATCGGCAACCATATTTGGAATGCCTATCGGCACCTATATTTGAAATGCCTATCGGCTTCTATATCTGAAATTTCTATCGGCACCTATTTTTAAAATGCCAATCGGCAACTATATCTGAAATGCCTATCGGCACCTACATCTGAAATGCCTATCGGCACCTATTTTTGAAATGCCTATCGGAAACTACATCTGAAATGCCTATCAGCACCTATATTTGAAATGCCTATCGGCCACCAAATCAGAAATACCTATCGGCACCTATAACTGAAATGCATATCGGCACCAATTTTTGAAATGCCTATCGGAAACTACATCTGAAATGCCTATCAGCACCTATATTTGAAATGCCTATCGGCACCCATATCTGGAATGCCTATCGGCACCTATATTTGAAATGCCTAAAGGCTTCTATATCTGAAATGCCTATTGGCACCTATTTTTAAAATGCCAATCGGCAACTATATCTGAAATGCTTATCGGCATCTATATCTGAAATGCCTATCGCCACCTATTTTAGAAATGCCTATCGGAAACCACATCTGAAATGCCTATCAGCACCTATATTTGAAATGCCTATTGGCAACCATATCTGGAATGCCTATCGGCACCTATATTTGAAATGCCTATCGGCTTCTATATCTGAAATGTCTATCGGCATATATTTTTAAAATGCCAATCGGCAACTATATCTAAAGTGCCTATCGGCACCTATATCTGAAATGCCTATCGGCACCTATATTTGAAATGCCTATCGGCAACCACATCAGAAATGCCTATCGGCACCTATATCTGAAATGCCTTTCGGCATTTATATCTGAAATGCCTATCGACACCTATATTTGAAATGCCTATCGGCACCTATATTTTAAATGCCTATCGGCAACTATATCTGATATGCCTATCGGCACCTATAGGCACCTATAGCTGAAATGCCTATCGGCAACTATTTTTGAAATGCCTATCGGAAACTACATCTGAAGTGACTATCAGCACCTATTTTTAAAATGCCATTTGGCAACTATATCTGAAATGCCTATCGGCACCTATATCTGAAATGCCTATCGGTACCTATTTTTGAAATGCCTATCGGAAACTACATCCTAAATGCCTATCAGCACCTATATTTGAAATGCCTATCGGCAACCATATCTGAAATGCTTATCGACACCTATATTTGAAATACCTTTCGGCTTCTATATCTGAAATGCCTATCGGCACCTATTTTTCAAATGCCTATCGGAAACTACATCTGAAATGCCTATCGGCACCTATTTTAAAAATGCCAATCGGCAACTATATCTGAAATGCCTATCGGCACCTATATCTAAAGTGCCTATCGGCACCTATTTTTGAAATGCCTATCGGAAACTTCATCTGAAATGCCTATCAGCACCTATATTTGAAATGCCTATCGGCAACCATATCTGAAATGCCTATCGACACCTATATTTGAAATATCTATCGGCTTCTATATCTGAAATGCCTATCGGCACCTATTTTTAAAATGCCAATCGGCAACTATATCTGAAATGCCTATCGGCACCTATATCTGAAATGCCTATCGGCAACTATTTTTGAAATGCCTATCGGAAACTACATCTGAAATGCCTATCAGCACCTATATTTGAAATGCCTATCGGCTTCTATATCTGAAATGCCTATCGGCACCTTTTTTTAAAATGCCAATCGGCAACTATATCTGAAGTGCCTATCGGCACCTATATCTGAAATGCCTATCGGCACCTATTTTTGAAATGCCTATCGGAAACTACATCTGAAATGCCTATCGGCAACTATTTTTGAAATGCCAATCGGCAACTATATCTGAAATGCCTATCGGCACCTATATCTGAAATGCCTATCGGCACCTATTTTTGAAATGCCTATCGGAAACTACATATGAAATGCCTATCAGCACCTATATTTGAAATGCCTATCGGCAACCATATCTGAAATGCCTATCGACACCTATATTTGAAATACATATCGGCTTCTATATCTGAAATGCCTATAGGCACCTATTTTTAAAATGCCAATCGGCAACTATCTCTGAAATGCCTATCGGCACCTATATCTGAAATGCCAATCGGCACCAATTTTTGAAATGCCTATCGGAAACTACATCTGAAATGCCTATCAGCACCTATATTTGAAATGCCTATCGGCAACCTAATCTGAAATGCCTATCGACACCTATATTTGAAATACCTATCGGCTTCTATATCTGAAATGCCTATCGGCACCTATTTTTAAAATACGAATCGGCAACTATATCTGAAATGCCTATCGACACCTATATTTGAAATACCTATCCGCTTCTATATCTGAAATGCCTATCGGCACCAATTTTTGAAATGCCTATCGGAAACTACATCTGAAATGCCTATTAGCACCTATATTTGAAATGCCTATCGGCAACTATATCTGGAATGCCTATCGGCACCTATATTTAAAATGCCTATCGGCTTCTATATCTGAAATGCCTATCGGCACCTATTTTTAAAATGCCAATCGGCAACTATATCTAAAATGGCTATCGGCACCTATTTCTGAAATGCCTATCGGCACCAATTTTTGAAATGCCTATCGGTAAATACATCTGAAATGCCTATCAGCACCTATATTTGAAATGCCTATCGGCAACCATATCTGGAATGCTTATTGGCACCTATATTTGAAATGCCTATCGGCTTCTATATCTGAAATGCCTAACGGCACCTATTTTAAAATGCCAATCGGCAACTATATCTGTAATGCCTATCGGCACCTATATCTGAAATGCCTATCGGCACCAATTTTTGAAATGCCTATCGGAAACTACATCTGAAATGCCTATCAGCACCTATATTTGAAATGCCTATCGGCTTCTATATCTGAAATGCCTATCGGCACCTATTTTTAAAATGCCAATCGGCAACTATATCTGAAATGCCTATCGGCACCTATATCTGAAATGCCTATCGGCACCAATTTTTGAAATGCCTATCGGAAACTACATCTGCAATGCCTATCAGCACCTATATTTGAAATGCCTATCAGCAACTATATCTGGAATGCCTATCGGCACCTATATTTGAAATGCCTATCGGCTTCTATATCTGAAATGCCAATCGGCACCTATTTTTAAAATGCCAATCGGCAACTATATCTGAAATGCTTATCGGCACCTATAACTGAAATGCCTATAGGCACCTATTTTTGAAATGCCTATCGGAAACCATATCTGAAATGCCTATCGGCACCTATATTTGAAATACCTATAAGCTTCTATATCTGAAATGCCTATCGGCACCTATTTTTAAAATGCCAATCGGCAACTATATCTGAAATGCCTATCGGCACCTATATCTGAAATGCCTATCGGCACCTATTTTTGAAATGCCTATCGGAAACTACATCTGAACTGCCTATCAGCACCTATATTTGAAATGCCTATTGGCAACCATATCTGAAATGCCTATCGACACCTATATTCGAAATACCTCTCGGCTTCTATATCTTAAATGCCTATCGGCACCAATTTTTAAAATGTCTATCGGAAACTACATCTGAAATGCCTATCAGCACCATTATTTAAAATGCTTATCGGCAACCATAACTGGAATGCCTATCGGCACATATATTTGAAATGCCTATCGGCTTCTATATCTTAAATGCCTATCGGCACCTATTTTTAAAATGCCAATCGGCAACTATATCTGAAATGCCTATCGGCACCTATATCTGAAATGCCTATCGGCACCTATTTTTTAAATGCCTATCGGAAACTACATCTGAAATGTCTATCAGCACCTATATATGAAATGCCTATCGGCAACCAAATCAGAAATACCTATCGGCACCTATATCTGAAAGGCCTTTCGGCATGTATATCTGAAATGCCTATCGGCCCCTATTTTTGAAATGCCTATCGGAAACTACATCTGAAATGCCTATCAGCACCTATATTTGAAATGCCTATCGGCAACCATATTTGAAATGCTTATCGGCACCTATATTTGAAATGCCTATCGGCTTCTATATCTGAAATGTCTATCGGCACCTATTTTTAAAATGCCAATCGGCAACTATATCTGAAATGCCTATCGGCACCTATATCTGAAATGCCTATCGGCACCTATTTTTGAAATGCCTATCGGAAACTACATCTGAAATGCCTATCAGCACCTATATTTGAAATGCCTATCGGCAACCATATCTGAAATGCCTATCGACACCTATATCTGAAATGCCTATCGGCACCTAATTTTGAAATGCCTATCGGAAACTACATCTGAAATGCTTATTAGCACCTATATTTGAAATGCCTATCGGCAACCATATCTGAAATGCCTATCGACACCTATATTTGAAATACCTATCGGCTTCTATATCTGAAATGCCTATCGGCACCAATTTTTGAAATGCCTATCGGAAACTACATCTGAAATGTTTATCAGCACCTATATTTGAAATGCCTATCGGCACACATATCTGGAATGCCTATCGGCACCTATATTTGAAATGCCTATCGGCTTCTATATCTGAAATGCCTAACGGCACCTATTTTTAAAATGCCAATCGGCAACTATATCTGAAATGGCTATCGGCACTTATATCTGAAATGCCTATCAGCACCTATATTTGAAATGCCTATCGGCAACCATATCTGGAATGCCTATTATCACCTATATTTGAAATGCCTATCGGCTTTTATATCTGAAATGCCTATCGGCACCTATTTTTAAAATGCCAATCGGCAACTATATCTAAAATGCCTATCGGCACCTATATCTGAAATGCCTATAGGCACCTATTTTTGAAATGCCTATCGTAAACTACATCTGAAATGCCTATCGGCAGCTATTTTTAAAATGCCAATCGGCAACTATATCTGTAATGCCTATCGGCACCTATATCTTAAATGCCTATCGGCACCTATTTTTGAAATGCCTATCGGAAACTTCAACTGAAATGCCTATCAGCACCTATATTTGCAATGCCTATCGGCAACCATATCTGAAAAGCCTATTGACACCTATATTTGAAAAACCTATCGGCTTCTATATCTGAAATGCCTATCGGCACCTATTTTTAAAATATCAATCGGCAACTATATCTGAAATGCCTATCGGCACCTATATCTAAAATGCCTATCGGCACCAATTTTTGAATTGCCTATCGGAAACTACATCTGAAATGCCTATCAGCACCTATATTTGAAATGCCTATCGGCAACCATATCTGGAATGCCTATCGGCACCTATATTTGAAATGCCTATCGGCTTCAATATCTGAAATGCCTATCGGAACCTATTTTTAAAATGCCAATCGGCAACTATATCTGAAATGCCTATCGGCACCTATATTTGAAATGCATATCGGCACCTATTTTTGAAATGCCTATCGGAAACTACATCTGAAATGCCTATCAGCACCTATATTTGAAATGCCTATCGGCAACCTCATCAGAAATGCCTATTGGCACCTATATCTAAAATGCCTTTTGGCATTTATATCTGAAATGCCTATCGGCACCTATATTTGAAATGCCTATCGGCTTCTATATCTTAAATGCCTATCGGCACCTATTTTTAAAATGCCAATCGGCAACTATATCTGAAATGCCTATCGGCACCTATATCTGAAATGCCTATCGGCACCTATTTTTTAAATGCCTATCGGAAACTACATCTGAAATGCCTATCAGCACCTATATTTGAAATGCCTATCGGCAACCAAATCAGAAATACCTATCGGCACCTATATCTGAAAGGCCTTTCGGCATGTATATCTGAAATGCCTATCGGCCCCTATTTTTGAAATGCCTATCGGAAACTACATCTGAAATGCCTATCAGCACCTATATTTGAAATGCCTATCGGCAACCATATTTGGAATGCCTATCGGCACCTATATTTGAAATGCCTATCGGCTTCTATATCTGAAATGTCTATCGGCACCTATTTTTAAAATGCCAATCGGCAACTATATCTGAAATGCCTATCGGCACCTATATCTGAAATGCCTATCGGCACCTATTTTTGAAATGCCTATCGGAAACTACATCTGAAATGCCTATCAGCACCTATATTTGAAATGCCCATCGGCAACCATATCTGAAATGCCTATCGACACCTATATCTGAAATGCCTATCGGCACCTAATTTTGAAATGCCTATCGGAAACTACATCTGAAATGCCTATTAGCACCTATATTTGAAATGCCTATCGGCAACCATATCTGAAATGCCTATCGACACCTATATTTGAAATACCTATCGGCTTCTATATCTGAAATGCCTATCGGCACCAATTTTTGAAATGCCTATCGGAAACTACATCTGAAATGCCTATCAGCACCTATATTTGAAATGCCTATCGGCACACATATCTGGAATGCCTATCGGCACCTATATTTGAAATGCCTATCGGCTTCTATATCTGAAATGCCTAACGGCACCTATTTTTAAAATGCCAATCGGCAACTATATCTGAAATGGCTATCGGCACTTATATCTGAAATGCCTATCGGCACCAATTTTTGAAATGCCTATCGGAACTACATCTGAAATGCCTATCAGCACCTATATTTGAAATGCCTATCGGCAACCATATCTGGAATGCCTATTATCACCTATATTTGAAATGCCTATCGGCTTTTATATCTGAAATGCCTATCGGCACCTATTTTTAAAATGCCAATCGGCAACTATATCTAAAATGCCTATCGGCACCTATATCTGAAATGCCTATAGGCACCTATTTTTGAAATGCCTATCGTAAACTACATCTGAAATGCCTATCGGCAGCTATTTTTAAAATGCCAATCGGCAACTATATCTGTAATGCCTATCGGCACCTATATCTTAAATGCCTATCGGCACCTATTTTTGAAATGCCTATCGGAAACTTCAACTGAAATGCCTATCAGCACTTATATTTGCAATGCCTATCGGCAACCATATCTGAAAAGCCTATTGACACCTATATTTGAAAAACCTATCGGCTTCTATATCTGAAATGCCTATCGGCACCTATTTTTAAAATATCAATCGGCAACTATATCTGAAATGCCTATCGGCACCTATATCTAAAATGCCTATCGGCACCAATTTTTGAAATGCCTATCGGAAACTACATCTGAAATGCCTATCAGCACCTATATTTGAAATGCCTATCGGCAACCATATCTGGAATGCCTATCGGCACCTATATTTGAAATGCCTATCGGCTTCAATATCTGAAATGCCTATCGGAACCTATTTTTAAAATGCCAATCGGCAACTATATCTGAAATGCCTATCGGCACCTATATTTGAAATGCATATCGGCACCTATTTTTGAAATGCCTATCGGAAACTACATCTGAAATGCCTATCGGCAACCACATCAGAAATGCCTATTGGCACCTATATCTGAAATGCCTTTTGGCATTTATATCTGAAATGCCTATCGACACCTATATTAAATATAGGTGTCGATAGGCATTTCAGATATAAATGCCAAAAGGCATTTCAGATATAGGTGCCGATAGGCATTTCAAATTTTGAAATGCCTATCGGCACCTATATTTTAAATGCCTTTTGGCAACTATATCTGATATGCCTATCGGCACCTATAGCTGAAATGTCTATCGGCACCTATTTTTGAAATGCCTATCGGAAACTACATCTGAAGTGACTATCGGCACCTATTTTTAAAATGCCATTTGGCAACTATATCTGAAATGCCTATCGGCACCTATATCTGAAATGCCTATCGGCACCTATTTTTGAAATGCCTATCGGAAACTACATCTGAAATGCCTATCAGCACCTATATTTGAAATGCCTATCGGCAACCATATCTGAAATGCCTATCGACACCTATATTTGAAATACCTATCGGCTTCTATATCTGAAATGACTATCGGCACCTATTTTTAAAATGCCAATCGGTAACTATATCTGAAATGCCTATCGGCACCTATATCTGAAATGCCTATCGGCACCTATATCTGAAATGCCTATCGGCACCAATTTTTGAAATGCCTATCGGAAACTACATCTGGAATGCCTATCAGCACCTATATTTGAAATGCCTAACGGCAACTATATCTGGAATGCCTATCGGCTGCTATATCTGAAATGCCTATTGACACCTATATTTGAAATACATATCGGCTTCTATATCTGAAATGCCTATAGGCACCTATTTTTAAAATGCCAATCGGCAACTATCTCTGAAATGCCTATCGGCACCTATATCTGAAATGCCAATCGGCACCAATTTTTGAAATGCCTATCGGAAACTACATCTGAAATGCCTATCAGCACCTATATTTGAAATGCCTATCGGCCACCATATCTGGAATGCCTATCGGCACCTATATTTAAATGCCTCTCGGCTTCTATATCTGAAATGCCGATCGGCACCTATATCTGAAATGCCTATCGGCACCTATTTTTGAAATGCCTATCGGAAACTACATTTGAAATGCCTATCAGCACCTATATTTGAAATGCCTATCGGCAACCTAATCTGAAATGCCTATCGACACCTATATTTGAAATACCTATCGGCTTCTATATCTGAAATGCCTATCGGCACCTATTTTTAAAATACGAATCGGCAACTATATCTGAAATGCCTATCGACACCTATATTTGAAATACCTATCCGCTTCTATATCTGAAATGCCTATCGGCACCAATTTTTGAAATGCCTATCGGAAACTACATCTGAAATGCCTATTAGCACCTATATTTGAAATGCCTATCGGCAACTATATCTGGAATGCCTATCGGCACCTATATTTAAAATGCCTATCGGCTTCTATATCTGAAATGCCTATCGGCACCTATTTTTAAAATGCCAATCGGCAACTATATCTAAAATGGCTATCGGCAACTATTTCTGAAATGCCTATCGGCACCAATTTTTGAAATGCCTATCGGTAACTACATCTGAAATGCCTATCAGCACCTATATTTGAAATGCCTATCGGCAACCATATCTGGAATGCTTATTGGCACCTATATTTGAAATGCCTATCGGCTTCTATATCTGAAATGCCTATCGGCACCTATTTTAAAATGCCAATCGGCAACTATATCTGTAATGCCTATCGGCACCTATATCTGAAATGCCTATCGGCACCAATTTTTGAAATGCCTATCGGAAACTACATCTGAAATGCCTATCAGCACCTATATTTGAAATGCCTATCGGCTTCTATATCTGAAATGCCTATCGGCACCTATTTTTAAAATGCCAATCGGCAACTATATCTGAAATGCCTATCGGCACCTATATCTGAAATGCCTATCGGCACCAATTTTTGAAATGCCTATCGGAAACTACATCTGCAATGCCTATCAGCACCTATATTTGAAATGCCTATCAGCAACTATATCTGGAATGCCTATCGGCACCTATATTTGAAATGCCTATCGGCTTCTATATCTGAAATGCCAATCGGCACCTATTTTTAAAATGCCAATCGGCAACTATATCTGAAATGCTTATCTGCACCTATAACTGAAATGCCTATAGGCACCTATTTTTGAAATGCCTATCGGAAACCATATCTGAAATGCCTATCGGCACCTATATTTGAAATGCCTATAAGCTTCTATATCTGAAATGCCTATCGGCACCTATTTTTAAAATGCCAATCGGCAACTATATCTGAAATGCCTATCGGCACCTATATCTGAAATGCCTATCGGCACCTATTTTTGAAATGCCTATCGGAAACTACATCTGAACTGCCTATCAGCACCTATATTTGAAATGCCTATTGGCAACCATATCTGAAATGCCTATCGACACCTATATTCGAAATACCTCTCGGCTTCTATATCTTAAATGCCTATCGGCACCAATTTTTAAAATGCCTATCGGAAACTACATCTGAAATGCCTATCAGCACCATTATTTAAAATGCTTATCGGCAACCATAACTGGAATGCCTATCGGCACATATATTTGAAATGCCTATCGGCTTCTATATCTTAAATGCCTATCGGCACCTATTTTTAAAATGCCAATCGGCAACTATATCTGAAATGCCTATCGGCACCTATATCTGAAATGCCTATCGGCACCTATTTTTTAAATGCCTATCGGAAACTACATCTGAAATGCCTATCAGCACCTATATTTGAAATGCCTATCGGCAACCAAATCAGAAATACCTATCGGCACCTATATCTGAAAGGCCTTTCGGCATGTATATCTGAAATGCCTATCGGCCCCTATTTTTGAAATGCCTATCGGAAACTACATCTGAAATGCCTATCAGCACCTATATTTGAAATGCCTATCGGCAACCATATTTGGAATGCCTATCGGCACCTATATTTGAAATGCCTATCGGCTTCTATATCTGAAATGTCTATCGGCACCTATTTTTAAAATGCCAATCGGCAACTATATCTGAAATGCCTATCGGCACCTATATCTGAAATGCCTATCGGCACCTATTTTTGAAATGCCTATCGGAAACTACATCTGAAATGCCTATCAGCACCTATATTTGAAATGCCTATCGGCAACCATATCTGAAATGCCTATCGACACCTATATCTAAAATGCCTATCGGCACCTAATTTTGAAATGCCTATCGGAAACTGCATCTGAAATGCTTATTAGCACCTATATTTGAAATGCCTATCGGCAACCATATCTGAAATGCCTATCGACACCTATATTTGAAATACCTATCGGCTTCTATATCTGAAATGCCTATCGGCACCAATTTTTGAAATGCCTATCGGAAACTACATCTGAAATGTTTATCAGCACCTATATTTGAAATGCCTATCGGCACACATATCTGGAATGCCTATCGGCACCTATATTTGAAATGCCTATCGGCTTCTATATCTGAAATGCCTAACGGCACCTATTTTTAAAATGCCAATCGGCAACTATATCTGAAATGGCTATCGGCACTTATATCTGAAATGCCTATCGGCACCAATTTTTGAAATGCCTATCGGAACTACATCTGAAATGCCTATCAGCACCTATATTTGAAATGCCTATCGGCAACCATATCTGGAATGCCTATTATCACCTATATTTGAAATGCCTATCGGCTTTTATATCTGAAATGCCTATCGGCACCTATTTTTAAAATGCCAATCGGCAACTATATCTAAAATGCCTATCGGCACCTATATCTGAAATGATTATAGGCACCTATTTTTGAAATGCCTATCGTAAACTACATCTGAAATGCCTATCGGCAGCTATTTTTAAAATGCCAATCGGCAACTATATCTGTAATGCCTATCGGCACCTATATCTTAAATGCCTATCGGCACCTATTTTTGAAATGCCTATCGGAAACTTCAACTGAAATGCCTATCAGCACCTATATTTGCAATGCCTATCGGCAACCATATCTGAAAAGCCTATTGACACCTATATTTGAAAAACCTATCGGCTTCTATATCTAAAATGCCTATCGGCACCTATTTTTAAAATATCAATCGGCAACTATATCTGAAATGCCTATCGGCACCTATATCTAAAATGCCTATCGGCACCAATTTTTGAATTGCCTATCGGAAACTACATCTGAAATGCCTATCAGCACCTATATTTGAAATGCCTATCGGCAACCATATCTGGAATGCCTATCGGCACCTATATTTGAAATGCCTATCGGCTTCAATATCTGAAATGCCTATCGGAACCTATTTTTAAAATGCCAATCGGCAACTATATCTGAAATGCCTATCGGCACCTATATTTGAAATGCATATCGGCACCTATTTTTGAAATGCCTATCGGAAACTACATCTGAAATGCCTATCAGCACCTATATTTGAAATGCCTATCGGCAACCTCATCAGAAATGCCTATTGGCACCTATATCTAAAATGCCTTTTGGCATTTATATCTGAAATGCCTATCGGCACCTATATTTGAAATGCCTATCGGCTTCTATATCTTAAATGCCTATCGGCACCTATTTTTAAAATGCCAATCGGCAACTATATCTGAAATGCCTATCGGCACCTATATCTGAAATGCCTATCGGCACCTATTTTTTAAATGCCTATCGGAAACTACATCTGAAATGCCTATCAGCACCTATATTTGAAATGCCTATCGGCAACCAAATCAGAAATACCTATCGGCACCTATATCTGAAAGGCCTTTCGGCATGTATATCTGAAATGCCTATCGGCCCCTATTTTTGAAATGCCTATCGGAAACTACATCTGAAATGCCTATCAGCACCTATATTTGAAATGCCTATCGGCAACCATATTTGGAATGCCTATCGGCACCTATATTTGAAATGGCTATCGGCTTCTATATCTGAAATGTCTATCGGCACCTATTTTTAAAATGCCAATCGGCAACTATATCTGAAATGCCTATCGGCACCTATATCTGAAATGCCTATCGGCACCTATTTTTGAAATGCCTATCGGAAACTACATCTGAAATGCCTATCAGCACCTATATTTGAAATGCCTATCGGCAACCATATCTGAAATGCCTATCGACACCTATATCTGAAATGCCTATCGGCACCTAATTTTGAAATGCCTATCGGAAACTACATCTGAAATGCCTATTAGCACCTATATTTGAAATGCCTATCGGCAACCATATCTGAAATGCCTATCGACACCTATATTTGAAATACCTATCGGCTTCTATATCTGAAATGCCTATCGGCACCAATTTTTGAAATGCCTATCGGAAACTACATCTGAAATGCCTATCAGCACCTATATTTGAAATGCCTATCGGCACACATATCTGGAATGCCTATCGGCACCTATATTTGAAATGCCTATCGGCTTCTATATCTGAAATGCCTAACGGCACCTATTTTTAAAATGCCAATCGGCAACTATATCTGAAATGGCTATCGGCACTTATATCTGAAATGCCTATCGGCACCAATTTTTGAAATGCCTATCGGAACTACATCTGAAATGCCTATCAGCACCTATATTTGAAATGCCTATCGGCAACCATATCTGGAATGCCTATTATCACCTATATTTGAAATGCCTATCGGCTTTTATATCTGAAATGCCTATCGGCACCTATTTTTAAAATGCCAATCGGCAACTATATCTAAAATGCCTATCGGCACCTATATCTGAAATGCCTATAGGCACCTATTTTTGAAATGCCTATCGTAAACTACATCTGAAATGCCTATCGGCAGCTATTTTAAAATGCCAATCGGCAACTATATCTGTAATGCCTATCGGCACCTATATCTTAAATGCCTATCGGCACCTATTTTTGAAATGCCTATCGGAAACTTCAACTGAAATGCCTATCAGCACCTATATTTGCAATGCCTATCGGCAACCATATCTGAAAAGCCTATTGACACCTATATTTGAAAAACCTATCGGCTTCTATATCTGAAATGCCTATCGGCACCTATTTTTAAAATATCAATCGGCAACTATATCTGAAATGCCTATCGGCACCTATATCTAAAATGCCTATCGGCACCAATTTTTGAAATGCCTATCGGAAACTACATCTGAAATGCCTATCAGCACCTATATTTGAAATGCCTATCGGCAACCATATCTGGAATGCCTATCGGCACCTATATTTGAAATGCCTATCGGCTTCAATATCTGAAATGCCTATCGGAACCTATTTTTAAAATGCCAATCGGCAACTATATCTGAAATGCCTATCGGCACCTATATTTGAAATGCATATCGGCACCTATTTTTGAAATGCCTATCGGAAACTACATCTGAAATGCCTATCGGCAACCACATCAGAAATGCCTATTGGCACCTATATCTGAAATGCCTTTTGGCATTTATATCTGAAATGCCTATCGACACCTATATTAAATATAGGTGTCGATAGGCATTTCAGATATAAATGCCAAAAGGCATTTCAGATATAGGTGCCGATAGGCATTTCAAATTTTGAAATGCCTATCGGCACCTATATTTTAAATGCCTTTTGGCAACTATATCTGATATGCCTATCGGCACCTATAGCTGAAATGTCTATCGGCACCTATTTTTGAAATGCCTATCGGAAACTACATCTGAAGTGACTATCGGCACCTATTTTTAAAATGCCATTTGGCAACTATATCTGAAATGCCTCTCGGCACCTATATCTGAAATGCCTATCGGCACCTATTTTTGAAATGCCTATCGGAAACTACATCTGAAATGCCTATCAGCACCTATATTTGAAATGCCTATCGGCAACCATATCTGAAATGCCTATCGACACCTATATTTGAAATACCTATCGGCTTCTATATCTGAAATGACTATCGGCACCTATTTTTAAAATGCCAATCGGTAACTATATCTGAAATGCCTATCGGCACCTATATCTGAAATGCCTATCGGCACCTATATCTGAAATGCCTATCGGCACCAATTTTTGAAATGCCTATCGGAAACTACATCTGGAATGCCTATCAGCACCTATATTTGAAATGCCTAATGGCAACCATATCTGGAATGCCTATCGGCTGCTATATCTGAAATGCCTATTGACACCTATTTTTAAAATGCCAATCGGCAACTATATCTGAAATGCCTATCGGCACCTAAATCTGAAATGCCTATCAGCACCTATATTTGAAATGCCTATCGGCAAATATATCTGAAATGCCTATCGACACCTATATTTGAAATACCTATCGGCTTCTATATCTGAAATGCCTATCGGCACCTATTTTTAAAATGCCAATCGGCAACTATATCTAAAATGCCTATCGGCACCATATCTGAAATGCCTATCGGCACCAATTTTGAAATGCCTATCGGAAACTACATCTGAAATGCCTATCAGCACCTATATTTGAAATGCCTATCGGCTACCATATCTAGAGTGCTTATCGGCACCTATATTTGAAATGCCTATCGGCTTCTATATCTGTAATGCCTATCGGCACCTATTTTTGAAATGCCTATCGGAAACTACATCTAAAATGCCTATCGGCACCTATTTTTAAAATGCCAATCGGCAACTATATCTGAAATGCCTATCGGCACTTATATCTGAAATGCCTATCGGCACCTATTTTTGAAATGCCTATCGGAAACTACATCTGAAATGCCTATAAGCACCTATTTTTAAAATGCCAACCGGCAACTATATCTGAAATGCCTATCGGCACCTATATCTGAAATGCCTATCGGCACATATTTTTGAAATGCCTATCGGAAACTACATCTGAAATGCCTATCAGCACCTATATTTGAAATGCCTATCGGCAACCATATCTGGAATGCCTATCGGCACCTATATTTAAAATGCCTATCGGCTTCTATATCTGAAATGCCTATCGGCACCTATTTTTAAAATGCCAATCGGCAACTATATCTGAAATGCCTATCGGCACCTATATCTGAAATGCCTATCGGCACCTATTTTTGAAATGCCTATCGGAAACTACATCTGAAATGCCTATCAGCACCTATATATGAAATGCCTATCGGCAACCATATCTGGAATGCCTATCGGCACCTATATTTGAAATGCCTATCGGCTTCTATATCTGAAATGCCTATCGGCACCTATTTTTAAAATGCCAATCGGCAACTATATCTGTAATGCCTATCGGCACCTATATCTGAAATGCCTATCGGCACCTATTTTTGAAATGCCTATCGGAAACTACATCTGAAATGCCTATCAGCACCAATATTTGAAATGCCTATCGGCAACCATATCTTAAATGCCTATCGACACCTATATTTGAAATACCTATCGGCTTCTATATCTGAAATGCCTATCGGCACCTATTTTTAAAATGCCAATCGGCAACTATGTCTGAAATGCATATCGGCACCTATATCTGAAATGCTTATCGGCACTAATTTTTGAGATGCCTATCGGAAACTACATCTGAAATGCCTATCAGCACCTATATTTGAAATGCCTATCGTCAACCATATCGGGAATGCCTATCGGCACCTATATTTGAAATGCCTATCGGCTCCTATGTCTGAAATGCCTATCTGCACCTATTTTTAAAATGCCAATCGGCAACTATATCTGAAATGCCTATCGGCACCTATATCTGAAATGCCTATCGGCACCAATTTTTGAAATGCCTATCGGAAACTACATCTGAAATGCCTATCAGCACCTATATTTGAAATGCCTATCGGCAATCATATCTGGAATGCCTATCGGCACCTATATTTGAAATGCCTATCGGCTTCTATATCTGAAATGCCTATCGGCACCTATTCTTAAAATGCCAATCGGCAACTATATCTGAAATGCTTATCGGTACCTATATCTGAAATGCCTATCGGCACCAATTTTTGAAATGCCTATCGGAAACTACATCTGAAATGCCTATCAGCACCTATATTTGAAATGCCTATCGGCAATCATATCTGGAATGCCTATCGGCACCTATATTTGAAATGCCTATCGGCTTCTATATCTGAAATGCCTATCGGCACCTATTCTTAAAATGCCAATCGGCAACTATATCTGAAATGCTTATCGGTACCTATATCTGAAATGCCTATCGGCACCTATTTTTGAAATGCCTATCGGAAACTACATCTGAAATGCCTATCAGCACCTATATTTGAAATGCCTATCGGCAGCCATATCTGGAATGCCTATCAGCACCTATATTTGAAATGCCTATCGGCTTCTATATCTGAAATGCCTCTCGGCACCTAGTTTTAAAATGCCAATCGTCAACTATGTCTGAAATGCATATCGGCACCTATATCTGAAATGCTTATCGGCACTAATTTTTGAGATGCCTATCGGAAACTACATCTGAAATGCCTATCAGCACCTATATTTGAAATGCCTATCGGCAACCATATCGGGAATGCCTATCGGCACCTATATATTAAATGCCTATCGGCTTCTATATCTGAAATGCCTATCTGCACCTATTTTTAAAATGCCAATCGGCAACTATATCTGAAATGCCTATCGGCACCTATATCTGAAATGCCTATCGGCAACCATATCTGGAATACCTATCGGCACCTATATTTGAAATGCCTATCGGCTTCTATATCTGAAATGCCTATCGGCACCTATTTTTAAAATGCCAATTGGCAACTATATCTGAATTGCCTATCGGCACCTATATCTGAAATGCCTATCGGCATCTATTTTTGAAATGCCTATCGGAAACTACATCTGAAATGCCTATCAGCACCTATATTTGAAATGGCTATCGGCAACCATATCTGGAATGCCTATCGGCACCTATATTTGAAATGCCTATCGGCTTCTATGTCTGAAATGCCTATCGGCACCTATTTTTAAAATGCCAAGCGGCAACTATATCTGAAATGCCTATCGGCACCTATATCTGAAATGCCTATCGGCACCTATTTTTGAAATGCTAATCGGAAACTACATCTGAAATGCCTATCAGCACCTATATTTGAAATGCCTATCGGCAACCATATCTGAAATGCCTATCGACACCTATATTTGAAATACCTATCGGCTTCTATATCTGAAATGCCTATCGGCACCTATTTTTAAAATGCCAATCGGTAACTATATCTGAAATGCCTATCGGCACCTATATCTGAGATGCCTATCGGCACCAATTTTTGAAATGCCTTTCGGAAACGATATCTGAAATGCCTATCTGCTCCTATATTTGAAATGCCTATCGGCAACCATATCTGAAATGCTTATCAACACCTATATTCGAAATGCCTATCGGCTTTTATATCTGGAATGCCTATCGGCACCTATTTTTAAAATGCCAATCGGCACCTATTTTTGAAATGCCTATCGGAAACTACATCTGAAATGCCTATCAGCACCTATATTTGAAATGCCTATCGGCAACCATATCTGGAATGCCTATCGGCACCTACATTTAAAATGCTTATTGGCTTCTATATTTGAAATGCCTATCAGCACCTATTTTTAAAATGCCAATCGGCGACTATATCTGTAATGCCTATCGGCACCTATTTCTGAAATGCCTATCGGCACCTATTTTTAAAATGCCTATCGGAAACTACATCTGAAATGCCTATCAGCACTTATATTTGAAATGCATATCGGCAACCATATCGGGAATGCCTATCAGCACCTATATTTGAAATACCTATCGGCTTCTATATCTGAAATGCCTATCGGCACCTATTTTTAAAATGCCAATCGGCAACTATATCTGAAATGCCTATCGGCACCTATATCTGAAATGCCTATCAGCACCTATATTTGAAATGCCTATCGGCAACCATATCTGGAATGCCTATCGGCACCTATATTTGAAATGCCTATCGGCTTCAATATCTGAAATGCCTATCGGAACCTATTTTTAAAATGCCAATCGGCAACTATATCTGAAATGCCTATCGGCACCTATATTTGAAATGCATATCGGCACCTATTTTTGAAATGCCTATCGGAAACTACATCTGAAATGCCTATCGGCAACCACATCAGAAATGCCTATTGGCACCTATATCTGAAATGCCTTTTGGCATTTATATCTGAAATGCCTATCGACACCTATATTAAATATAGGTGTCGATAGGCATTTCAGATATAAATGCCAAAAGGCATTTCAGATATAGGTGCCGATAGGCATTTCAAATTTTGAAATGCCTATCGGCACCTATATTTTAAATGCCTTTTGGCAACTATATCTGATATGCCTATCGGCACCTATAGCTGAAATGTCTATCGGCACCTATTTTTGAAATGCCTATCGGAAACTACATCTGAAGTGACTATCGGCACCTATTTTTAAAATGCCATTTGGCAACTATATCTGAAATGCCTATCGGCACCTATATCTGAAATGCCTATCGGCACCTATTTTTGAAATGCCTATCGGAAACTACATCTGAAATGCCTATCAGCACCTATATTTGAAATGCCTATCGGCAACCATATCTGAAATGCCTATCGACACCTATATTTGAAATACCTATCGGCTTCTATATCTGAAATGACTATCGGCACCTATTTTTAAAATGCCAATCGGTAACTATATCTGAAATGCCTATCGGCACCTATATCTGAAATGCCTATCGGCACCTATATCTGAAATGCCTATCGGCACCAATTTTTGAAATGCCTATCGGAAACTACATCTGGAATGCCTATCAGCACCTATATTTGAAATGCCTAACGGCAACCATATCTGGAATGCCTATCGGCTGCTATATCTAAAATGCCTATTGACACCTATTTTTAAAATGCCAATCGGCAACTATATCTGAAATGCCTATCGGCACCTAAATCTGAAATGCCTATCAGCACCTATATTTGAAATGCCTATCGGCAAATATATCTGAAATGCCTATCGACACCTATATTTGAAATACCTATCGGCTTCTATATCTGAAATGCCTATCGGCACCTATTTTTAAAATGCCAATCGGCAACTATATCTAAAATGCCTATCGGCACCATATCTGAAATGCCTATCGGCACCAATTTTGAAATGCCTATCGGAAACTACATCTGAAATGCCTATCAGCACCTATATTTGAAATGCCTATCGGCAACCATATCTAGAATGCTTATCGGCACCTATATTTGAAATGCCTATCGGCTTCTATATCTGTAATGCCCATCGGCACCTATTTTTGAAATGCCTATCGGAAACTACATCTAAAATGCCTATCGGCACCTATTTTTAAAATGCCAATCGGCAACTATATCTGAAATGCCTATCGGCACTTATATCTGAAATGCCTATCGGCACCTATTTTTGAAATGCCTATCGGAAACTACATCTGAAATGCCTATAAGCACCTATTTTTAAAATGCCAACCGGCAACTATATCTGAAATGCCTATCGGCACCTATATCTGAAATGCCTATCGGCACATATTTTTGAAATGCCTATCGGAAACTACATCTGAAATGCCTATCAGCACCTATATTTGAAATGCCTATCGGCAACCATATCTGGAATGCCTATCGGCACCTATATTTAAAATGCCTATCGGCTTCTATATCTGAAATGCCTATCGGCACCTATTTTTAAAATGCCAATCGGCAACTATATCTGAAATGCCTATCGGCACCTATATCTGAAATGCCTATCGGCACCTATTTTTGAAATGCCTATCGGAAACTACATCTGAAATGCCTATCAGCACCTATATATGAAATGCCTATCGGCAACCATATCTGGAATGCCTATCGGCACCTATATTTGAAATGCCTATCGGCTTCTATATCTGAAATGCCTATCGGCACCTATTTTTAAAATGCCAATCGGCAACTATATCTGTAATGCCTATCGGCACCTATATCTGAAATGCCTATCGGCACCTATTTTTGAAATGCCTATCGGAAACTACATCTGAAATGCCTATCAGCACCAATATTTGAAATGCCTATCGGCAACCATATCTTAAATGCCTATCGACACCTATATTTGAAATACCTATCGGCTTCTATATCTGAAATGCCTATCGGCACCTATTTTTAAAATGCCAATCGGCAACTATGTCTGAAATGCATATCGGCACCTATATCTGAAATGCTTATCGGCACTAATTTTTGAGATGCCTATCGGAAACTACATCTGAAATGCCTATCAGCACCTATATTTGAAATGCCTATCGTCAACCATATCGGGAATGCCTATCGGCACCTATATTTGAAATGCCTATCGGCTCCTATGTCTGAAATGCCTATCTGCACCTATTTTTAAAATGCCAATCGGCAACTATATCTGAAATGCCTATCGGCACCTATATCTGAAATGCCTATCGGCACCAATTTTTGAAATGCCTATCGGAAACTACATCTGAAATGCCTATCAGCACCTATATTTGAAATGCCTATCGGCAATCATATCTGGAATGCCTATCGGCACCTATATTTGAAATGCCTATCGGCTTCTATATCTGAAATGCCTATCGGCACCTATTCTTAAAATGCCAATCGGCAACTATATCTGAAATGCTTATCGGTACCTATATCTGAAATGCCTATCGGCACCAATTTTTGAAATGCCTATCGGAAACTACATCTGAAATGCCTATCAGCACCTATATTTGAAATGCCTATCGGCAATCATATCTGGAATGCCTATCGGCACCTATATTTGAAATGCCTATCGGCTTCTATATCTGAAATGCCTATCGGCACCTATTCTTAAAATGCCAATCGGCAACTATATCTGAAATGCTTATCGGTACCTATATCTGAAATGCCTATCGGCACCTATTTTTGAAATGCCTATCGGAAACTACATCTGAAATGCCTATCAGCACCTATATTTGAAATGCCTATCGGCAGCCATATCTGGAATGCCTATCAGCACCTATATTTGAAATGCCTATCGGCTTCTATATCTGAAATGCCTCTCGGCACCTAGTTTTAAAATGCCAATCGTCAACTATGTCTGAAATGCATATCGGCACCTATATCTGAAATGCTTATCGGCACTAATTTTTGAGATGCCTATCGGAAACTACATCTGAAATGCCTATCAGCACCTATATTTGAAATGCCTATCGGCAACCATATCGGGAATGCCTATCGGCACCTATATATTAAATGCCTATCGGCTTCTATATCTGAAATGCCTATCTGCACCTATTTTTAAAATGCCAATCGGCAACTATATCTGAAATGCCTATCGGCACCTATATCTGAAATGCCTATCGGCAACCATATCTGGAATACCTATCGGCACCTATATTTGAAATGCCTATCGGCTTCTATATCTGAAATGCCTATCGGCACCTATTTTTAAAATGCCAATTGGCAACTATATCTGAATTGCCTATCGGCACCTATATCTGAAATGCCTATCGGCATCTATTTTTGAAATGCCTATCGGAAACTACATCTGAAATGCCTATCAGCACCTATATTTGAAATGGCTATCGGCAACCATATCTGGAATGCCTATCGGCACCTATATTTGAAATGCCTATCGGCTTCTATGTCTGAAATGCCTATCGGCACCTATTTTTAAAATGCCAAGCGGCAACTATATCTGAAATGCCTATCGGCACCTATATCTGAAATGCCTATCGGCACCTATTTTTGAAATGCTAATCGGAAACTACATCTGAAATGCCTATCAGCACCTATATTTGAAATGCCTATCGGCAACCATATCTGAAATGCCTATCGACACCTATATTTGAAATACCTATCGGCTTCTATATCTGAAATGCCTATCGGCACCTATTTTTAAAATGCCAATCGGTAACTATATCTGAAATGCCTATCGGCACCTATATCTGAGATGCCTATCGGCACCAATTTTTGAAATGCCTTTCGGAAACGATATCTGAAATGCCTATCTGCTCCTATATTTGAAATGCCTATCGGCAACCATATCTGAAATGCTTATCAACACCTATATTCGAAATGCCTATCGGCTTTTATATCTGGAATGCCTATCGGCACCTATTTTTAAAATGCCAATCGGCACCTATTTTTGAAATGCCTATCGGAAACTACATCTGAAATGCCTATCAGCACCTATATTTGAAATGCCTATCGGCAACCATATCTGGAATGCCTATCGGCACCTACATTTAAAATGCTTATTGGCTTCTATATTTGAAATGCCTATCAGCACCTATTTTTAAAATGCCAATCGGCGACTATATCTGTAATGCCTATCGGCACCTATTTCTGAAATGCCTATCGGCACCTATTTTTAAAATGCCTATCGGAAACTACATCTGAAATGCCTATCAGCACTTATATTTGAAATGCATATCGGCAACCATATCGGGAATGCCTATCAGCACCTATATTTGAAATACCTATCGGCTTCTATATCTGAAATGCCTATCGGCACCTATTTTTAAAATGCCAATCGGCAACTATATCTGAAATGCCTATCGGCACCTATATCTGAAATGCCTATCGGCACCTATATCTGAAATGCCTATCTGCACCAATTTTTGAAATGCCTATCGGAAACTACATTTGAAATGCCTATCAGCACCTATATTTGAAATGCCTATCGGCAACCATATCTGGAATGCTCATCGGCACCTATATTTGAAATGTCTATCGGCTTCTATATCTGAAATGCCTATCGGCACCTATTTTTAAAATGCCATTTGGCAACTATATCTGAAATGCCTATCGGCACCTATATCTGAAATGCCTATCGGCACCTATTTTTGAAATGCCTATCAGAAACTACATCTGAAATGCCTATCAGCACCTATATTTGAAATGCCTATCGGCAACTATATCTGGAATGCCTATCGGCACCTATTTTTAAAATGCCAATCGGCAACTATATCTTAAATGCCTATCGGCACCTATATCTGAAATGCCTATCGGCACCTATTTTTGAAATGCCTATCGGAAACCACATCTGAAATGCCTATCAGCTCCTATATTTGAAATGCCTATCGGCAACCATATCTGAAATGCCTATCGACACCTATATTTGAAATACCTATCGGCTTCTATTTCTGAAATGCCTATCGGCACCTATATCTAAAATGCCTATCGGCACCTATATCTGAAATGCCTATCTGCACCAATTTTTGAAATGCCTATCGGAAACTACATTTGAAATGCCTATCAGCACCTATATTTGAAATGCCCGTCGGCAACCATATCTGGAATGCTCATCGGCACCTATATTTGAAATGCCTATCGGCTTCTATATCTGAAATGCCTTTCGACACCTATTTTTAAAATGCCAATCGGCAACTATATCTGAAATGCCTATCGGCACCTATATCTGATATGCCTATCGGCACCTATTTTTGAAATGCCTATCGGAAACTACATCTGAAATGCCTATCAGCTCCTATATTTGAAATGCCCGTCGGCAACCCTATCTGAAATGCCTATCACAACCTATATTTGAAATACTTATGGGCTTCTATATCTGAAATGCCTATCGGCACCTATTTTTAAAATGCCAATCGGCAACTATATCTGAAATGCCTATCGGCACCTATATCTGAAATGCCTATCGGCACCAATTTTTTAAATGCCTATCGGAAACTACATCTGAAATGCCTATCAGCACCTATATTTGAAATGCCTATCGGCAACCATATCTGAAATGCTTATCAACACCTATATTTGAAATGCCTATCGGCTTCTATATCTGAAATGCCTATCGGCAACTATTTTTAAAATGCTAATCGGCAACTATATCTGAAATGCCTATCGGCACCTATATCTGAAATGCCTATCGGCACCTATTTTTGAAATGCCTATCGGAAACTACATCTGAAATGCCTATCAGCACCTATATTTGAAATGCCTATCGGCAACCATATCTGGAATGCCTATCGGCACCTATATTTGAAATGCCTATCGGCTTCTATATCTGAAATGCCTATCGGCACCTATTTTTAAAATGCCAATCGGCGACTATATCTGTAATGCCTATCGGCACCTATTTCTGAAATGCCTATCGGCACCTATTTTCTTAAATGCCTATCGGAAACTACATCTGAAATGCCTATCAGCACTTATATTTGAAATGCCTATCGGCAACCATATCGGGAATGCCTATCGGCACCTATATTTGAAATGCCTATCGGCTTCTATATCTTAAATACCTATCGGCACCTATTTTTTAAATGCCAATCGGCAACTATATCTGAAATGCCTATCGGCATCTATATCTGAAATGCCTATCGGCACCTATTTTTGAAATGCCTTTCGGAAACTACATCTGAAATGCCTATCTGCTCCTATATTTGAAATACCTATCGGCTTCTATATCTGAAATGCCTATCGGCACCTATTTTTAAAATGCTAATCGGCAACTATATTTGAAATGCCTATCGGCACCTATATCTGAAATGCCTATCGGCACCAATTTTTTAAATGCCTATCGGAAACTACATCTGGAATGCCTATCAGCACCTATATTTGAAATGCCTATCGGCAACCATATCTGGAATGCCTATCGGCACCTATATTTGAAATGCCTATCGGCTTCTATATCTGAAATGCCTATCGACACCTATTTTTAAAATGCCAATCGGCAACTATATCTGAAATGCCTATCGGCACCTATATCTGAAATGCCTATCGGCACTTATTTTTGAAATGCCTATCGGAAACTACATCTGAAATGCCTATCAGCACCTATATTTGAAATGCCTATCGGCAACCATCTCTGAAATGCCTATCGACACCAATATTTGAAATACCTATCGGCTTCTATATCTGAAATGCCTATCGGCACCTATTTTTAAAATGCCAATCGGTAACTATATCTGAAATGCCTATCGGCACCTTTATCTGAAATGCCTATCGGCACCAATTTTTGAAATGCCTATCGGAAACTACATCTGGAATGCCTATCAGCACCTATATTTGAAATGCCTATCGGCAACCATATCTGGAATGCCTATCGGCACCTATATTTGAAATGCCTATCGGCTTCTATATCTGAAATGCCTATCGACACCTATTTTTAAAATGCCAATCGGCAACTATATCTGAAATGCCTATCGGCACCTATATCTGAAATGCCTATCGGCACTTATTTTTGAAATGCCTATCGGAAACTACATCTGAAATGCCTATCAGCACCTATATTTGAAATGCCTATCGGCAACCATATCTGAAATGCCTATCGACACCTATATTTGAAATACCTATCGGCTTCTATATCTGAAATGCCTATCGGCACCTTTTTTTAAAATGCCAATCGGCAACTATATTTGAAATGCCTATTGGCACCTATATCTGAAATGCCTATCGGCACCTATATCTGAAATGCCTATCTGCACCAATTTTTGAAATGCCTATCGGAAACTACACCTGAAATGCCTATCAGCACCTATATTTGAAATGCCTATCGGCAAACATATCTGGAATGCTTATCGGCACTTATATTTGAAATGCCTATTGGCTTCTATATCTGAAATGCCTATCGGCACCTATTTTTAAAATGCCATTTGGCAACTATATCTGAAATGCCTATCGGCACCTATATCTGAAATGCCTATCGGCACCTATTTTTGAAATGCCTATCAGAAACTACATCTGAAATGCCTATCAGCACCTATATTTGAAATGCCTATCGGCAACCATATCTGGAATGCCTATCGGCACCTATATTTGAGATGCCTATCGGCTTCTATATCTGAAATGCCTATCGGCACCTATTTTTAAAATGCCAATCGGCAACTATATCTTAAATGCCTATCGGCACCTATATCTGTAATGCCTATCGGCACCTTTTTTTGAAATGCCTATCGGAAACTACATCTGAAATGCCTATCAGCACCTATATTTGAAATGCCTATCAACAACCATATCTGGAATGCCTATCGGCACCTATATTTGAAATGCCTATCGGCTTCTATATCTGAAATGCCTATCGGCACCTATTTTTAAAATGCCAATCCGCAACTATATCTGTAATGCCTATCGGCACCTATATCTGAAATGCCTATCGGCACCTATTTTTGAATTGCCTATCGGAAACTACATCTGAAATGCCTATCAGCACCTATATTTGAAATGCCTATCGGCAACCATATCTGGAATGCCTATCGGCACCTATATTTGAGATGCCTATCGGCTTCTATATCTGAAATGCCTATCGGCACCTATTTTTAAAATGCCAATCGGCAACTATATCTGAAATGCCTATCGGCACCTATATCTGAAATGCCTATCGGCACCTATTTTTAAATTGCCTATCGGAAACTACATCTGAAATGCCTATCAGCACCAATATTTGAAATGCCTATCGGCAACCATATCTGAAATGCCTATCGACACCTATATTTGAAATACTTATCGGCTTCTATATCTGAAATGCCTATCGGCACCTATTTTTAAAATGCCAATCGGCAACTATATCTGAAAAGCCTATCGGCACCTATATCTGAAATGCCTATCGGCACCAATTTTCAAAATGCCTATCGGAAACTACATCTGAAATGCCTATCAGCACCTATATTTGAAATGCCTATCGGCAACCATATCTGGAATGCTTATCGGCACCTATATTTGAAATGCCTATCGGCTTCTATATCTGAAATGCCTATCGGCACCTATTTTTATAATGCCAATCGGCAACTATATCTGAAATGCCTATCGGCACCTATATCAAAAATGCCTATCGGCACCTATTTTTGAAATGCCTTTCGGAAACTACATCTGAAATGCCTATCAGCACCTATATTTGAAATGCCTATCGGCAACCATACCTGGAATGCCTATCGGCACCTATATTTGAAATGCCTATCGGCTTCTATATCTGAAATGCCTATCGGCACCTATTTTTAAAATGCCAATCGGCAGCTATATCTGAAATGCCTATCGGCACTTATATCTGAAATGCCTATCGGCACCTATTTTTGAAATGCCTATCGGAAACTACATCTGAAATGCCTATCAGCACCTATATTTGAAATGCCTATCGGCAACCATATCTGGAATGCTTATCGGCACCTATATTTGAAATGCCTATCGGCTTCTATATCTGAAATGCCTATCGGCACTAATTTTTAAAATGCCAATCGGCAACTATATCTGTGATGCCTATCGGCACCTATATCTAAAATGCCTATCGGCACCTATTTTTGAAATGCCTATCGGAAACTACATCTGAAATGCCTATCAGCACCAATATTTGAAATGCTTATTGGCAACCATATCTGAAATGCCTATCGACACCTATATTTGAAATACCTATCGGCTTCTATATCTGAAATGCCTATCGGCTCCTATTTTTAAAGTGCCAATCGGCAACTATATTTGAAGTGCCTATCGGCACCTATATCTGAAATGCCTATCGGCACCTATTTTTGAAATGCCTTTCGTTATCTACATCTGAAATGCCTATCAGCACCTATATTTGAAATGCCTATCGGCAACCACATCAGAAATACCTATCGGCACCTATATCTGAAATGCCTATCGGCACCTATTTTTGAAATGCCTATCGGAAACTACATCTAAAATGCCTATCGGCACCTATTTTTAAAATGCCAATCGGCTACTATATCTGAAATGCCTATCGGCACCTATATCTGAAATGCCTATCGGCACCTATATTTGAAATACCTATCGGCTTCTATATCTTAAATGCCTATAGACACCTATTTTTAAAATGCCAATTGGCAACTATATCTGAAATGTCTATCGGCACCTATATCTGAAATGCCTATCGGCACCTATATTTGAAATACCTATCGGCTTCTATATCTTAAATGCCTATCGGCACCTGTTTTTAAAATGCCAATGGGCAACTATATCTGAAATGCCTATCGGCACCTATATTTGAAATACCTATCGGCTTCTATATCTTAAATGCCTATCGGCACCTGTTTTTAAAATGCCAATGGGCAACTATATCTGAAATGCCTATCGGCACCTATATCTGAAATGCCTAAGGGCATCAAATTTTGAAATGCCTATCGGAAACTATATCTAAAATGCCTATCAGCACCTATATTTGAAATGCCTATCGGCAACCATATCTGGAATGCCTATCGGCACCTATATTTGAAATGCCTATCGACTTCTATATCTGAAATGCCTATCGACACTTATTTTTAAAATGCCAATCGGCAACTATAACTGAAATGCCTATCGGCACCTATATCTGAAATGCCTATCGGCACCTATTTTTGAAATGCCTATCGGAAACAACATCTGAAATGCCTATCAGCACCTATATTTGAAATGCCTATCGGCAAACATATCTGGAATCCCTATCGGCACCTATATTTGAAATGCCTATCGGCTTCTATATCTGAAATGCCTACCGGCACCTATTTTTAAAATGCCAATCGGCAACTATATCTGAAATGCCTATCGACACCTATATCTGAAATGCCTATCGGCACCTATTTTTGAAATGCCTATCGGAAACTACATCTGAAATGCCTATCAGCACCTATATTTGAAATGCCTATCGGCAACCATATCTGGAATGCCTATCGGCACCTCTATTTGAAACGCCTATGGGCTTCTATATCTGAAATGCCTATCAGCACCAATATTTGAAATGCCTATCGGCAACCACATCAGAAATACCTATCGGCACCTATATTTGAAATGCCTTTCGGCATTTATATCTGAAATGCCTATCGACACCTATATTTGAAATGCCTATCGGCACCTATATTTTAAATGCCTATCGGCAACTATATCTAATATGCCTATCGGCACCTATATCTGAATTGCCTATCGGCACCTATTTTTGAAATGCCTATCGGAAACTACATCTAAAATGCCTATCGGCACCTATTTTTAAAATGCCAATCGGCAACTATATCTGAAATGCCTATCGGCACCTATATCTGAAATGCCTATCGGCACCAATTTTTGAAATGCCTATCGGAAACTACATCTGAAATGCCTATCAGCACCTATATTTGAAATGCCTATCGGCAACCATATCTGGCTTGCCTATCGGCACGTATATTTGAAATGCCTATCGGCTTCTATATCTAAAATGCCTATCGACACCTATTTTTAAAATGCCAATTGGCAACTATATCTGAAATGCCTATCGGCACCTATATCTGAAATGCCTATCGGCACCTATATTTGAAACGCCTATCGGCTTCTATATCTTAAATGCCTATCGGCACCTGTTTTTAAAATGCCAATGGGCAACTATATCTGAAATGCCTATCGGCACCTATATCTGAAATGCCTATCAGCACCAATTTTTGAAATGCCTATCGGAAACTACATCTGAAATGCCTATCAGCACCTATATTTGAAATGGCTATCGGCAACCATATCTGGAATGCCTATCGGCACCTATATTTGAAATGCCTATCGGCTTCTATGTCTGAAATGCCTATCGGCACCTATTTTTAAAATGCCAATCGGCAACTATATCTGAAATGCCTATCGGCACCTATATCTGAAATGCCTATCGGCACCTATTTTTGAAATGCCTATCGGAAACTACATCTGAAATGCCTATCAGCACCTATATTTGAACAGCCTATCGGCAACCATATCTGAAATGCCTATCGACACATGTATTTGAAATACCTATCGTCTTCTATATTTGAAATGCCTATCGGCACCTATTTTTAAAATGCCAATCGGTAACTATATCTGAAATGCCTATCGGCACCTATATCTGAAATGCCTATCGGCACCAATTTTTGAAATGCCTATCGGAAACTACATTTGAAATCCCTATCAGCACCTATATTTGAAATGGCTATCGGCAACCATATCTGAGATGCCAATCGACACCTATATTTGAAATACCTTTCGGCTTCTATATATGAAATGCCTATCGGCACCTATTTTTAAAATGCCAATCGGCAACTATATCTGAAATGCCTATCGGCATCTATATCTGAAATGCCAATCGGCACCAATTTTTGAAATGCCTATCGGAAACTACATTTGAAATCCCTATCAGCACCTATATTTGAAATGGCTATCGGCAACCATATCTGGAATGCCTATCGGCACCTATATTTGAAATGCCTATCGGCTTCTATGTCTGAAATGCCTATCGGCACCTATTTTTGTAAATGCCAATCGGCAACTATATCTGAAATGCCTATCGGCACCTATATCTGAAATGCCTATCGGCACCTATTTTTGAAATGCCTATCGGAAACTACATCTGAAATGCCTATCAGCACCTATATTTGAAATGCCTATCGGCAACCATATCTGAAATGCCTATCGACACATGTATTTGAAATACCTATCGTCTTCTATATCTGAAATGCCTATCGGCACCTATTTTTAAAATGCCAATCGGTAACTATATCTGAAATGCCTATCGGCACCTATATCTGAAATGCCTATCGGCACCAATTTTTGAAATGCCTATCGGAAACTACATCTGGAATGCCTATCAGCACCTAAATTTGAAATGCCTATCGGCAACCATATCTGGAATGCCTATCGGCACCTATATTTGAAATGCCCATCGGCTTCTATATCTAAAATGCCTATCGGCACCTATTTTTGAAATGCCTTTCGGAAACTCCATCTGAAATGCCTATCTGCTCCTATATTTGAAATGCCTATCGGCAACCATATCTGAAATGCCTATCGACACCTATATTTGAAATACCTACCGGCTTCTATATCTGAAATGCCTATCGGCACCTGTTTTTAAAATGCCAATCCGCAACCATATCTAAAATGCCTATCGACACCTATATCTGAAATGCCTATCGGCACCAATTTTTTAAATGCCTATCGGAAACTACATCTGAAATGCCTATCAGCACCTATATTTAAAATGCCTATCGGCAACCATATCTGAAATGCTTATCAACACCTATATTTGAAATGCCTATCGGCTTCTATATCTGAAATGCCTATCGGCAACTATTTTTAAAATGCCAATCGGCACTATATCTGATATGCCTATCGGCACCTATATCTGAAATGCCTATCGGCACCTATTTTTGAAATGCCTATCGGAAACTACATCTAAAATGCCTATCGGCACCTATTTTTAAAATGCCAATCGGCAACTATATCTGAAATGCCTATCGGCACCTATATCTGAAATGCCTATCGGCACCAATTTTTGAAATGCCTATCGGAAACTACATCTGAAATGCCTATCAGCACCTATATTTGAAATGCCTATCGGCAACCATATATGGAATGCCTATCGGCACCTATATTTGAAATGCCTATCGGCTTCTATATCTAAAATGCCTATCGACACCTATTTTTAAAATGCCAATTGGCAACTATATCTGAAATGCCTATCGGCACCTATATCTGAAATGCCTATCGGCACCTATATTTGAAATACCTATCGGCTTCTATATCTTAAATGCCTATCGGCACCTGTTTTTAAAATGCCAATCGGCAACTATATCTGAAATGCCTATCGGCACCTATATCTGAAATGCCTATTGGCATCAATTTTTGAAATGCCTATCGGAAACTATATCTAAAATGCCTATCAGCACCTATATTTGAAATGCCTATCGGCAACCATATCTGGAATGCCTATCGGCACCTATATTTGAAATGCCTATCGGCTTCTATATCTGAAATGCCTTACGACACCTATTTTTAAAATGCCAATCGGCAACTATAACTGAAATGCCTATCGGCACCTATATCTGAAATGCCTATCGGCACCTATTTTTAAAATGCCTATCGGCGACTATATCTGTAATGCCTATCGGCACCTATATCTGAAATGCCTATCGGCACCTATTTTTGAAATGCCTATCGGAAACTACATCTGAAATGCCTATCAGCACCTATATTTGAAATGCCTATCGGCAAACATATCTAGAATCCCTATCGGCACCTATATTTGTAATGCCTATCGGCTTCTATGTCTGAAATGCCTATCGGCACCTATTTTTAAAATGCCAATCGGCAACTATATCTGAAATGCCTATCGACACCTATATCTGAAATGCCTATCTGCACCTATTTTTGAAATGCCTATCGGAAACTACATCTGAAATGCCTATCAGCACCTATATTTGAAATGCCTATTGGCAACCATATCTGGAATGCCTATCGGCACCTCTATTTGAAACGCCTATGGGCTTCTTTATCTGAAATGCCTATCGGCACCTATTTTTAAAATGCCAATCGGCAACTATATCTGTAATGCCTATCGGCACCTATATCTGAAATGCCTATCGTCACCTTTTTTTGAAATGCCTATCGGAAACTACATCTGAAATGCCTATCAGCACCAATATTTGAAATGCCTATCGGCAACCATATCTGAGATGCCAATCGACACCTATATTTGAAATACCTTTCGGCTTCTATATCTGAAATGCCTATCGGCACCTATTTTTAAAATGCCAATCGGCAACTATATCTGAAATGCCTATCGGCACCTATATCTGAAATGCCTATCGGCACCTATTTTTGAAATGCCTATCGGAAACTACATCTGAAATGCCTATCAGCACCTATATTTGAAATGCCTATCGGCAACCATATCTGAAATTCATATCGACACATGTATTCGAAATACCTATCGTCTTCTATATTTGAAATGCCTATCGGCACCTATTTTTAAAATGCCAATCGGTAACTATATCTGAAATGCCTATCGGCACCTATATCTGAAATGCCTATCGGCACCAATTTTTGAAATGCCTATCGAAAACTACATCTGGAATGCCTATCAGCACCTATATTTGAAATGCCTATCGGCAACCATATCTGGAATGCCTATCGGCACCTATATTTGAAATGCCTATCGGCTTCTATATCTGAAATACCTATCGGCACCTATTTTTGAAATGCCTTTCGGAAACTCCAACTGAAATGCCTATCTGCTCCTATATTTGAAATGCCTATCGGCAACCATATCTAAAATGCCTATCGACACCTATATTTGAAATACCTATCGGCTTCTATATCTGAAATGCCTATCGGCACCTGTTTTTAAAATGCCAATCCGCAACTATATCTGAAATGCCTATCGGCACCTATATCTGAAATGCCTATTGGCATCAATTTTTGAAATGCCTATCGGAAACTACATCTAAAATGCCTATCAGCACCTATATTTGAAATGCCTATCGGCAACCATATCTATAATGCCAATTGGCTCCTATATTTGAAATGCCTATCGGCTTCTATATCTGAAATGTCTATCGGCACCTATTTTTAAAATGCCAATCGGTAACTATATCTGAAATGCCTATCGGTACCTATATCTGAAATGCCTATCGGCACCAATTTTTGAAATGCCTATCGGAAACTACATCTGGAATGCCCATCAGCACCTATATTTAAAATGCCTATCTTCAACCATATCTGGAATGCCTATCGGCACCTATTTTTGAAATGCCTATCGGAAACTACATCTGAAATGCCTATCAGCACCAATATTTGAAATGCTTATCGGCAACCATATTTAAAATGCCTATCGACACCTATATTTGAAATACCTATCGGCTTCTATATCTGAAATGCCTATCGGCTCCTATTTTTAAAATGCCAATCGGCAACTATATCTGAAGTGCCTATCGGCACCTATATCTGAAATGCCTATCGGCACCTATTTTTGAAATGCCTATCGTTATCTACATCTGAAATGCCTATCAGCACCTATATTTGAAATGCCTATCGGCAACCACATCAGAAATGCCTATCGGCACCTATATCTGAAATGCCTTTCGGCATTTATATCTGAAATGCCTATCGACACCTATATTTGAAATGCCTATCGGCACCTATATTTTAAATGCCTATCGGCAACTATATCTGATATGCCTATCGGCACCTATATCTGAAATGCCTATCGGCACCTATTTTTGAAATGCCTATCGGAAACTACATCTAAAATGCCTATCGGCACCTATTTTTAAAATGCCAATCGGCAACTATATCTGAAATGCCTATCGGCACCTATATCTGAAATGCCTATCGGCACCAATTTTTGAAATGCCTATCGGAAACTACATCTGAAATGCCTATCAGCACCTATATTTGAAATGCCTATCGGCAACCATATCTGGCTTGCCTATCGGCACGTATATTTGAAATGCCTATCGGCTTCTATATCTAAAATGCCTATCGACACCTATTTTTAAAATGCCAATTGGCAACTATATCTGAAATGCCTATCGGCACCTATATCTGAAATGCCTATCGGCACCTATATTTGAAATACCTATCGGCTTCTATATCTTAAATGCCTATCGGCACCTGTTTTTAAAATGCCAATCGGCAACTATATCTGAAATGCCTATCGGCACCTATATCTGAAATGCCTATCGGCATCAATTTTTGAAATGCCTATCGGAAACTATATCTAAAATGCCTATCAGCACCTATATTTGAAATGCCTATCGGCAACCATATCTGGAATGCCTATCGGCACCTATATTTGAAATGCCTATCGGCTTCTATATCTGAAATGCCTATCGACACCTATTTTTAAAAAAAATCGGCAACTATAACTGAAATGCCTATCGGCACCTATATCTGAAATGCCTATCGGCACCTATTTTTTAAATGCCTATCGGAAACTACATCTGAAATGCCTATCAGCACCTATATTTGAAATGCCTATCGGCAAACATATCTGGAATCCCTATCGGCACCTATATTTGAAATGCCTATCGGCTTCTATATCTGAAATGCCTACCGGCATTTTTTTTTTAAATGCCAATCGGCAACTATATCTGAAATGCCTATCGACACCTATATCTGAAATGCCTATCGGCACCTATTTTTGAAATGCCTATCGGAAACTACATCTGAAATGCCTATCAGCACCTATATTTGAAATGCCTATCGGCAACCATATCTGGAATGCCTATCGGCACCTCTATTTGAAACGCCTATGGGCTTCTATATCTGAAATGCCTATCGGCACCTATTTTTAAAATGCCAATCGGCAATTATATCTGTAATGCCTATCGGCACCTATATCTGAAATGCCTATCGTCACCTTTTTTTGAAATGCCTATCGGAAACTACATCTGAAATGCCTATCAGCACCAATATTTGAAATGCCTATCGGCAACCATATCTGAAATGCCAATCGACACCTATATTTGAAATACCTTTCGGCTTCTATATCTGAAATGCCTATCGGCACCTATTTTTAAAATGCCAATCGGCAACTATATCTGAAATGCCTATCGGCACCTATATCTGAAATGCCTATCGGCACCAATTTTTGAAATGCCTATCGGAAACTACATTTGAAATCCCTATCAGCACCTATATTTGAAATGGCTATCGGCAACCATATCTGGAATGCCTATCGGCACCTATATTTGAAATGCCTATCGGCTTCTATGTCTGAAATGCCTATCGGCACCTATTTTTAAAATGCTAATCGGAAACTATATCTGAAATGCCTATCGGCACCTATATCTGAAATGCCTATCGGCACCTATTTTTGAAATGCCTATCGGAAACTACATCTGAAATGCCTATCAGCACCTATATTTGAAATGCCTATCGGCAACCATATCTGAAATGCCTATCGACACATGTATTTGAAATACCTATCGTCTTCTATATCTGAAATGCCTATCGGCACCTATTTTTAAAATGCCAATCGGTAACTATATCTGAAATGCCTATCGGCACCTATATCTGAAATGCCTATCGGCACCAATTTTTGAAATGCCTATCGGAAACTACATCTGGAATGCCTATCAGCACCTATATTTGAAATGCCTATCGGCAACCATATCTGGAATGCCTATCGGCACCTATATTTGAAATGCCCATCGGCTTCTATATCTGAAATGCCTATCGGCACCTATTTTTGAAATGCCTTTCGGAAACTCCATCTGAAATGCCTATCTGCTCCTATATTTGAAATGCCTATCGGCAACCATATCTGAAATGCCTATCGACACCTATATTTTAAATACCTATCAGCTTCTATATCTGAAATGCCTGTCGGCACCTGTTTTTAAAATGCCAATCCGCAACCATATCTAAAATGCCTATCGACACCTATATCTGAAATGCCTATCGGCACCAATTTTTTAAATGCCTATCGGAAACTACATCTGAAATGCCTATCAGCACTTATATTTGAAATGCCTATCGGCAACCATATCAGAAATGATTATCAACACCTATATTTGAAATGCCTATCGGCTTCTATATCTGAAATGCCTATCGGCAACTATTTTTAAAATGCCAATCGGCAACTATATCTGAAATGCCTATCGGCACCTATATCTGAAATGCCTATCGGAAACTACATCTGAAATGCCTATCAGCTCCTATATTTGAAATGCCCATCGGCAACCATATCTGAAATGCCTATCGACACCTATATTTGAAATACCTATCGGCTTCTATATTTGAAATGTCTATCGGCACCTATTTTTAAAATGCCAATCGGCAACTATATCTGAAATGCCTATCGGCACCTATATCTGAAATGCCTATCGGCATCAATTTTTGAAATGCCTATCGGAAACTACATCTAAAATGCCTATCAGCACCTATATTTGAAATGCCTATCGGCAACCATATCTGGAATGCCTATCGGCACCTATATTTGAAATGCTTATCGGCTTCTATATCTGAAATGCCTATCGGCACCTATTTTTAAAATGCCAATTGGCAACTATATCTGAAATGCCTATCGGCACCTTTATCTGAAATGCCTATCGGCACCTATTTTTGAAATGTCTATCGGAAACTACATCTGAAATGCCTATCAGCACCTATATTTGAAATGCCTATCGGCAACTATATCTGGAATGCCAATCGGCTCCTATATTTGAAATGCCTATCGGCTTCTATATCTGAAATGTCTATCGGCACCTTTTTTTAAAATGCCAATCGGCAACTATATCTAAAATGCCTATCGGCACCTATATCTGAAATGCCTATCGGCACCTATTTTTGAGATGCCTATCGGAAACTACATCTAAATGCCTATCAGCACTTATATTTGAAATGCCTATCGGCAACCATATCTGAAATGCCTATCGACACCTATATTTGAAATACCTATCGGCTTCTATATCTGAAATGCCTATCGGTACCTATTTTTAAAATGCCAATCGGTAACTATATCTGAAATGCCTATCGGCACCTATATCTGAAATGCCTATCGGCACCAATTTTAGAAATGCCTATCGGAAACTACATCTGGAATGCCTATCAGCACCTATATTTGAAATGCCTATCGGCAACCATATCTGAAATGCCTATCGTCACCTATATTTGAAATACCTATCGGCTTCTATATCTGAAATGCCTATCGACACCTATTTTTAAAATGCCAATCGGCAACTATATCTGAAATGCCTATCGGCACCTATATCTGAAATGCCTATCTTCACCAATTTTTGAAATGCCTATCGGAAACTACATCTGAAAGTCCTATCAGCACCTATATTTGAAATGCCTATCGGCAACCATATCTGGCTTGCCTATCGGCACGTATATTTGAAATGCCTATCGGCTTCTATATCTTAAATGCCTATCGACACCTATTTTTAAAATGCCAATTGGCAACTATATCTGAAATGCCTATCGGCACCTATATCTGAAATGCCTATCGGTACCTATTTTTGAAATGCCTATCGGAAACTACATCTGAAATGCATATCAGCACTTATATTTGAAATGCCTATCGGCAACCATATCTGGAAGGCCTATCGGCACCTATATTTGAAAAGCCTGTCGGCTTCTATACTGAAATGCCTATCGGCACCTATTTTTAAAATGCCAATCGGCAACTATATCTAAAATGCCTATCGGCACCTATATCTGAAATGCCTATCGGCACCTATATTTGAAATACCTATCGGCTTCTATATCTTAAATGCCTATCGGCAACTGTTTTTAAAATGCCAATCGGCAACTATATCTGTAATGCCTATCGACACCTATATCTGAAATGCCTATCGTCACCTATTTTTGAAATGCCTATCGGAAACTACATCTGAAATGCCTATCAGCAAAAATAATTGAAATGCCTATCGGCAACCATATGTGAAATGCCAATCGACACCTATATTTGAAATACCTTTCGGCTTCTATATCTGAAATGCCTATCGGAACCTATTTTTAAAATGCCAATCGGCAACTATATCTGAAATGCCTATCGGCACCATTATCTGAAATGCCCATCGGCACCAATTTTTGAAATGCCTATCGGAAACTACATCTGAAATGCCTATCAGCACCTATATTTGAAAAGCCTATCGGCAACCATATCTGGAATGCCTATCGGCACCTATATTTGAAATGCCTATCGGCTTCTATATCTGAAATGCCTATCGGCACCTATTTTTAAAATGCCAATCGGCAACTATATCTGAAATGCCTATCGGCACCTATATCTGAAATGCCTATCGGCACCTATTTTTGAAATGCCTATCGGAAACTACATCTGAAATGCCTATCAGCACCTATATTTGAAATGCCTCTCGGCAACCATATCTGAAATGCCTATCGACACATGTATTTGAAATACCTATCGTCTTCTATATCTGAAATGCCTATCGGCACCTATTTTTAAAATGCCAATCGGTAACTATATCTGAAATGTCTATCGGCACCGATATCTGAAATGCCTATCGGCACCAAATTTTGAAATGCCTATCGGAAACTACATCTGGAATGCCTATCAGCACATATATTTGAAATGCCTATCGGCAACCATATCTGGAATGCCTATCGGCACCTATATTTGAAATGCCTATCGGCTTCTATATCTGAAATTCCTATCGACACCTATTTTTAAAATGCTAATCGGCAACTATATCTGAAATGCCTATCGGCACCTATATCTGAAATGACTATCGGCACCTATTTTTGAAATGCCTATCGGAAACTACATCTGAAATGCCTATCAGCACCTATATTTAAAATGCCTATCGGCAACCATATCTGAAATGCCTATCGACACCTATATTTGAAATACCTATCAGCTTCTATATCTGAAATGCCTATCGGCACCTATTTTTAAAATGCCAATCGGCAACTATATCTGAAATGCCTATCGGCACCTATATCTGAAATGCCTATCGGCACCAATTTTTGAAATGCCTATCGGAAACTACATCTGAAATGCCTATCAGCACCTATATTTGAAATGCCTATCGGCAACCATATCTGGAATGCTTATCGGCAGCTCTATTTGAAATGCCTATCGGCTTCTATATCTGAAATGTCTTTCGGCACCTATTTTTAAAATGCCAATCAGCAACTATATCTGAAATGCCTATCGTCACCTTTATCTAAAATGCCTATCGGCACCTATTTTTAAAATGCCAATCGGCAACTATATCTGAAATGTCTATCGGCACCTATATCTGAAATGCCTATCGGCACCTATTTTTGAAATGCCTATCGGAAACTACATCTGAAATGCCTATCAGCACATATATTTGAAATGCCTATCGGCAACCATATCTGGAATGCCTATCGGCACCTATATTTGAAATGCCTATCGGCTTCTATATCTGAAATGCCTATTGGCACCTATTTTTAAAATGCCAATCGGCAACTATATCTGTAATGCCTATCGGCACCTATATCTGAAATGCCTATCGGCACCTATTTTTGAAATGCCTATCGGAAACTACATCTGAAATGCCTATCAGCACATATATTTGAAATGCCTATCGGCAACCATATCTGGAATGCCTATCGGCACCTATATTTGAAATGCCTATCGGCTTCTATATCTGAAATGCCTATTGGCACCTATTTTTAAAATGCCAATCGGCAACTATATCTGTAATGCCTATCGGCACCTATATCTGAAATGCCTATCGGCACCTATTTTTGAAATGCCTATCGGACACTACATCTGAAATGCTCATCAGCACCAATATTTGAAATGCCTATCGGTAACCATATCTGAAATGCTTATCGACACCTATATTTAAAATACCTATCGGCTTCTATATCAGAAATGCCTATCGGCACCTATTTTTAAAATGCCAATCGGCAACTATATCTGAAATGCATATCGGCAGCTATAATTGAAATGCTTATCGGCACCAATTTTTGAGATGCCTATCGGAAACTACATCTGAAATTCCTATCAGCACCTCTATTTGAAATGCCTATCGGCAACCATATCTGGAATGCCTATCGGCACCTATATTTGAAGTGCCTATCGGCTTCTATATCTGAAATGCCTATCGGCGCCTATTTTTAAAATGCCAATCGGCAACTATATCTGAAATGCCTATCGGCACCTATATTTGAAATGCCTATCGGCACCTATTTTTGAAATGGCTATCGGAAACTACATCTGAAATGCCTATCTGCACCTATATTTGAAATGCCTATGGGCAACCGTATCTAAAATGCCTATCAGCACCTATATTTGAAATGCCTATCGGCAACCATATCTGGAATGCCTATCGGCACCTATATTTGAAATGCCTATCGGCTTCTATAACTGAAATGCCTATCGGCACCTATTCTTAAAATGCCAATCGGCAACTATATCTGAAATGCCTATCGGCACCTATATCTGAAATGCCTATCGGCACCTATTTTTGAAATGCCTATCGGAAACTACATCTGAAATGACTATCAGCACCTATATTTGAAATGCCTATCGGCAACCATATCTGGAATGCCTATCGGCACCTATATTTGAAATGCCTATCGGCTTCTATATCTGAAATGCCTATCGGCACCTATTTTTAAAATGCCTATCGGCGACTATATCTGTAATGCCTATCGGCACCTATATCTGAAATGCCTATCGGCACCTATTTTTGAAATGCCTATCGGAAACTACATCTGAAATGCCTATCAGCACCAATATTTGAAATGCCTATCGACAACCATATCTAATATGCCTATCGACACCTATATTTGAAATACCTATCGGCTTCTATATCTGAAATGCCTATCGGAAACACCATCTGAAATGCCTATCAGCACCTATTTTTAAAATGCCAATCGTCAACTATATCTGAAATGCCTATCGGCACCTATATCTGAAATGCCTATCGGCACCTATTTTTGAAATGCCTATCGGAAACTACTTCTAAAATGCCTATCGGCACCTATTTTTAAAATGCCAATCGGCAACTATATCTGAAATGCCTATCGGCACCTATATCTGAAATGCCTATCGGCACCTATTTTTGAAATGCTTATCGGAAACTACATCTGAAATGCCTATCAGCACCTATTTTTAAAATGCCAATCGGCAACTATATCTGAAATGCCTATCGGCACCTATATCTGAAATGCCTATCGGCACATATTTTTGAAATGCCTATCGGAAACTACATCTGAAATGCCTATCAGCACCTATATTTGAAATGCCTATCGGCAACCATATCTGGAATGCCTATCGGCACCTATATTTGAAATGCCTATCGGCTTCTATATCTGAAATGCCTATCGGCACCTATTTTTAAAATGCCAATCGGCAACTATATCTGAAATGCCTATTGGCACCTATATCTGATATGCCTATCGGCACCTATTTTTGAAATGCCTATCGGAAACTACATCTGAAATGCCTATCAGCACCTATATTTGAAATGCCTATCGGCAACTATATCTGGAATGCCTATCGGCACCTATATTTGAAATGCCTATCGGCTTCTATAGCTGAAATGCCTATCGGCACCTATTTTTAAAATGCCAATCGGCAACTATATCTGTAATGCCTATCGGCACCTATATCTGAAATGCTTATCGGCACCTATTTTTGAAATGCCTATCGGAAACTACATCTGAAATGCCTATCAGCACAAATATTTGAAATGCCTATCGGCAACCATATCTGAAATGCCTATCGACACCTATATTTGAAATTCCTATCGGCTTCTATATCTGAAATGCCTATCGGCACCTATTTTTAAAATGCCAATCGGCAACTATATCTGAAATGCCTATCGGCACCTATATCTGAAATGCCTATCGGCACATATTTTTGAAATGCCTATCGGAAACTACATCTGAAATGCCTATCAGCACCTATATTTGAAATGCCTATCGGCAACCATATCTGGAATGCCTATCGGCACCTATATTTGAAATGCCTATCGGCTTCTATATCTGAAATGCCTATCGGCACCTATTTTTAAAATGCCAATCGGCAACTATATCTGAAATGCCTATCGGCACCTATATCTGAAATGCCTATCGGCACATATTTTTGAAATGCCTATCGGAAACTACATCTGAAATGCCTATCAGCACCTATATTTGAAATGCCTATCGGCAACCATATCTGGAATGCCTATCGGCACCTATATTTGTAATGCCTATCGGCTTCTATATCTGAAATGCCTATCGGCACCTATTTTTAAAATGTTAATCGTCAACTATATCTGAAATGCCTATCGGCACCTATATCTGAAATGCCTATCGGCACCTATTTTTGAAATGCCTATCGGAAACTACTTCTAAAATGCCTATCGGCACCTATTTTTAAAATGCCAATCGGCAACTATATCTGAAATGCCTATTGGCACCTATATCTGATATGCCTATCGGCACCTATTTTTGAAATGCCTATCGGAAACTACATCTGAAATGCCTATCAGCACCTATATTTGAAATGCCTATCGGCAACTATATCTGGAATGCCTATCGGCACCTATATTTGAAATGCCTATCGGCTTCTATATCTGAAATGCCTATCGGCACCTATTTTTAAAATGCCAATCGGCAACTATATCTGTAATGCCTATCGGCACCTATATCTGAAATGCTTATCGGCACCTATTTTTGAAATGCCTATCGGAAACTACATCTGAAATGCCTATCAGCACAAATATTTGAAATGCCTATCGGCAACCATATCTGAAATGCCTATCGACACCTATATTTGAAATTCCTATCGGCTTCTATATCTGAAATGCCTATCGGCACCTATTTTTAAAATGCCAATCGGCAACTATATCTGATATGCATATCGGCACCTATATCTGAAATGCTTATCGGCACTTATTTTTGAGATGCCTATCGGAAACTACATCGGAAATGCCTATCAGCACCTATATTTGAAATGCCTATCGGCAACCATATCGGGAATGCCTATCGGCACCTATATTTGAAATGCCTATCGGCTTCTATATCTGAAATGCCTATCTGCACCTATTTTTAAAATGCCAATCGGCAACTATATCTGAAATGCCTATCGGCACCTATATCTGAAATGCCTATCGGCACCTATTTTTGAAATGCCTTTCGGAAACTACATCTGATATGCCTATCTGCTCCTATATTTAAATGCCTATCGGCAACCATATCTGAAATGCCTATCGACACCTATATTTGAAATACCTATCGGCTTCTATATCTGAAATGCCTATCGGCACCTATATCTGAAATGCCTATCGGTACCTATTTTTGAAATGCCTATCGGAAACTACATCTGAAATGCCTATCAGCACTTATATTTGAAATGCCTATCGGCAACCATATCTGGAATGCCTATCGGCACCTATATTTGAAATGCCTGTCGGCTTCTATACTGAAATGCCTATCGGCACCTATTTTTAAAATGCCAATCGGCAACTATATCTAAAATGCCTATCGGCACCTATATCTGAAATGCCTATCGGCACCTATATTTGAAATGCCTATCGGCTTCTATATCTGAAATGCCTATCGACACGTATTTTTAAAATGCCAATTGGCAACTATATCTTAAATGCCTATCGGCACTTATATCTGAAATGCCTTTCGGCACCTATTTTTGAAATGCCTATCGGAAACTACATCTGAAATGCCTATCAGCACCTATATTTGAAATGGCTATCGGCAACCATATCTGGAATGCCAATCGGCACCTATATTTGAAATGCATATCGGCTTCTATCTCTGAAATGCCTATCAGCACCTATTTTTAAAATGCCAATCGGCAACTATATCTGAAATGCCTATCGGCACCTATATCTGAAATGCCTATCGGCACCTATTTTTGAAATGCTAATCGGAAACTACATCTGAAATGCCTATCAGCACCTATATTTGAAATGCCTATCGGCAAACATATCTGAAATGCCTATCGACACCTATATTTGAAATACCTATCGGCTTCTATATCTGAAATGCCTATCGGCACCTATTTTTAAAATGCCAATCGGTAACTATATCTGAAATGCCTATCGGTACCTATATCTGAAATGCCTATCGGCACCAATTTTTGAAATGCCTATCGGAAACTACATCTGGAATGCCTATCAGCACCTATATTTAAAATGCCTATCGGCTTTTATATCTGAAATGCCTTTCGACACCTATTTTTAAAATGCCAATCGGCAACTATATCTGAAATGCCTATCGGCACCTATATCTGATATGCCTATCGGCACCTGTTTTTGAAATGCCTATGGGAAACTACATTTGAAATGCCTATCAGCTGCTATATTTGAAATGCCGGTCGGCAACCATATCTGAAATGCCTATCGACACCTATATTTATAATACCTATCGGCTTGTATATCTGAAATGCCTATCGGCACCTATTATTAAAATGCCAATCGGCAACTATATCTGAAATGCCTATCGGCACCTATATCTGAAATGCCTATCGGCACCAATTTTTTAAATGCCTATCGGAAACTACATCTGAAATGCCTATCAGCACCTATATTTGAAATGCCTATCGGCAACCATATCTGAAATGCTTATCAACACCTATATTTGAAATGCCTATCGGCACCTATATCTGAAATGCCTATCGGCACCTATTTTTAAAATGCCTATCAGAAACTACATCTGAAATGCCTATCAGCACCTATATTTGAAATGCCTATCGGCAACCATATCTGGAATGCCTATCGGCACCTATATTTGAGATGCCTATCGGCTTCTATATCTGAAATGCCTATCGGCAACTATATCTTAAATGCCTATCGGCACCTATATCTGAAATGCCTATCGGCACCTATTTTTGAAATGCCTATCGGAAACCACATCTGATATGCCTATCAGCTCCTATATTTAAATGCCTATCGGCAACAATATCTGAAATGCCTATCGACACCTATTTTTAAAATGCCAATCGGCAACTATATTTGAAATGCCTATCGGCACCTATATCTGAAATGCCTATCGGCACCAATTTTTTAAATGCCTATCGGAAACTACATCTGAAATGCCTTTCAGCACCTATATTTGAAATGCCTATCGGCAACCATATCTGAAATGCTTAGCAACACCTATATTTGAAATGCCTATCGGCTTCTATATCTGAAATGCCTATCGGCAACTATTTTTAAAATGCCAATCGGCAACTATATCTGAAATGCCTATCGGCACCTATATCTGAAATGCCTATCGGCACCTATTTTTGAAATGCCTATCGGAAACTACATCTGAAATGCCTATCAGCACCTATATTTGAAATGCCTATCGGCAACCATATCTGGAATGCCTATCGGCACCTATATTTCAAATGCCTATCGGCTTCTATATCTGAAATGCCTATCGGCACCTATTTTTAAAATGCCAATCGGCGACTATATCTGTAATGCCTATCGGCACCTATTTCTGAAATGCCTATCGGCACCTATTTTTAAAATGCCTATCGGAAACTACATCTGAAATGCCTATCAGCACTTATATTTGAAATGCCTATCGGGAACCATATCGGGAATGCCAATCGGTAACTATATCTGAAATGCCTATCGGCACCTATATCTGAAATGCCTATCGGCACCTATTTTTGAAATGCCTTCCGGAAACTACATCTGAAATGCCTATCAGCTTCTATATTTGAAATGCCTATCGGCAACCATATCTGAAATGCCTATCGACACCTATATTTGAAATACCTATCGGCTTCTATATCTGAAATGCCTATCGGCACCAGTTTTTAAAATGCCAATCCGCAACTATATCTAAAATGCCTATCGGCACCTAGATCTGAAATGCCTATCGGCATCAATTTTTGAAATGCCTATCGGAAACTACATCTAAAATGCCTATCAGCATCTATATTTGAAATGCCTATCGGCAACCATATCTGGAATGCCTATCGGCACCTATATTTGAAATGCCTATCGGCTTCTATATCTGAAATACCTATCGGCACCTATTTTTGAAATGCCTTTCGGAAACTCCAACTGAAATGCCTATCTGCTCCTATATTTGAAATGCCTATCGGCAACCATATCTAAAATGCCTATCGACACCTATATTTGAAATACCTATCGGCTTCTATATCTGAAATGCCTATCGGCACCTGTTTTTAAAATGCCAATCCGCAACTATATCTGAAATGCCTATCGGCACCTATATCTGAAATGCCTATTGGCATCAATTTTTGAAATGCCTATCGGAAACTACATCTAAAATGCCTATCAGCACCTATATTTGAAATGCCTATCGGCAACCATATCTATAATGCCAATTGGCTCCTATATTTGAAATGCCTTTCGGCTTTTATATCTGAAATGCCTATCGGCACCTATTTTTAAAATGCCAATTGGCAACTATATCTGAAATGCCTATCGGCACCTATATCTGCAATGCCTATCGGCACCTATTTTTGAAATGCCTATCAGAAACTACATCTGAAATGCCTATCAGCACCTATATTTAAAATGCCTTTCGGCAACCATATCTGGAATGCCAATCGGCTCCTATATTTAAAATGCCTATCGGCTTCTATATCTGAAATGCCTATAGGCACCATTTTTTAAAATGCTAATCGGCAACTATATCTGAAATGCCTATCAGCACCTATATTTGAAATGGCTATCAGCAACCATAATATCTGGAATGCCAATCGGCACCTATATTTGAAATGCCTATCGGCTTCTATGTCTAAAATGCCTATCGGCACCTATTTTTAAAATGCCAATCGGCACTTATATCTGAAATGCCTATCGGCACCTATATCTGAAATGCCTATCGGCACCTATTTTTGAAATGCTAATCGGAAACTACATCTGAAATGCCTATCAGCACCTATATTTGAAATGCCTATCGGCAACCATATCTGAAATGCCTATCGACACCTATCGGCTTCTATATCTGAAATGCCTATCGGCACCTATTTTTAAAATGCCAATCGGTAACTATATCTGAAATGCCTATCGGTACCTATATCTGAAATGTCTATCATCACCAATTTTTGAAATGCCTATCGGAAACTACATCTGGAATGCCTATCAGCACCTATATTTAAAATGCCTATCTTCAACCATATCTGGAATGCCTATCGGCACCTATATTTGAAATGCCTATCGGCTTCTATATCTGAAATGCCTTTCGACACCTATTTTTAAAATGCCAATCGGCAACTATATCTGAAATGCCTATCGGCACCTATATCTGATATTACTATCGGCACCTATTTTTGAAATGCCTATCGGAAACTACATCTGAAATGCCTATCAGCTCCTGTATTTGAAATGCCCATCGGCAACCATATCTGAAATGCCTATCGACACCTATATTTGAAATACCTATCGGCTTCTATATCTGAAATGCCTATCGGCACCTATTTTTAAAATGCCAATCGGCAAATATATCTGAAATGCCTATCGGCACCTATATCTGAAATGCCTATCGGCACCAATTTTTTAAATGCCTATAGGAAACTACATCTGAAATGCCTATCAGCACCTATATTTGAAATGCCTATCGGCAACTATATCTGAAATGCTTATCAACACCTATATTTGAAATGCCTATCGGCTTCTATATCTGAAATGCCTATCGGCAACTATTTTTAAAATGCCAATCGGCAACTATATCTGAAATGCCTATCGGCACATATATCTGAAATGCCTATCGGAAACTACATCTGAAATGCCTATCAGCACTTATATTTGAAATGCCTATCGGCAACCATATCGGGAATGCCTATCGGCACCTATATTTGAAATGCCTATCGGCTTCTATATCTGAAATACCTATCGGCACCTATTTTTAAAATGCCAATCGGCAACTATATCTGAAATGCCTATCGGCACCTATATCTGAAATGCCTATCGGCACCTATTTTTGAAATGCCTTTCGGAAACTACATCTGAAATGCCTATCTGCTCCTATATTTGAAATGCCTATCTGCAACCATATCTGAAATGCCTATCGACACCTATATTTGAAATACCTATCGGCTTCTATATCTGAAATGCCTATCGGCACCTGTTTTTAAAATGCCAATCCGCAACTATATCTAAAATGCCTATCGGCACCTATATCTGAAATGCCTATCGGCATCAATTTTTGAAATGCCTATCGGAAACTACATCTAAAATGCCTATCAGCACCTATATTTGAAATGCCTATCGGCAACCATATCTGGAATGCCTATCGGCACCTATATTTGAAATGCCTATCGGCTTCTATATCTGAAATGCCGATCGGCACCTATTTTTAAAATGCCAATTGGCAACTATATCTGAAATGCCTATCGGCACCTATATCTGAAATGCCTATCGGCACCTATTTTTGAAATGCCTATCAGCACCTATATTTGAAATGCCTATCGGCAACCATATGTGGAATGCCAATCGGCTCCTATATTTGAAATGCCTATCGACTTCTAAATCTGAAATGTCTATCGGCACCTATTTTTAAAATGCCTATCGGAAAATACATCTGAAATGCCTATCAGCACCTATATTTGAAATGCCTATCGGCAACCATATCTGAAATGCCTATCGACACCTATATTTGAAATACCTATCGGCTTCTATATCTGAAATGCCTATCGGCACCTATTTTTAAAATGCCAATCGGCAACTATATCAGAAATGTCTATCGGCACCTATATCTGAAATGCCGATCGGCACCTATTTTTAAAATGCCAATTGGCAACTATATCTGAAATGCCTATCGGCACCTATATCTGAAATGCCTATCGGCACCTATTTTTGAAATGCCTATCAGCACCTATATTTGAAATGCCTATCGGCAACCATATGTGGAATGCCAATCGGCTCCTATATTTGAAATGCCTATCGACTTCTATATCTGAAATGTCTATCGGCACCTATTTTTAAAATGCCTATCGGAAAATACATCTGAAATGCCTATCAGCACCTATATTTGAAATGCCTATCGGCAACCATATCTGAAATGCCTATCGACACCTATATTTGAGATACCTATCGGCTTCTATATCTGAAATGCCTATCGGCACCTATTTTTAAAATGCCAATCGGCAACTATATCAGAAATGTCTATCGGCACCTATATCTGAAATGCCTATCGGCACCTATATCTGAAATGCCTATCTGCACCAATTTTTGAAATGCCTATCGGAAACTACATCTGAAATGCCTATCAGCACCTATATTTGAAATGCCTATCGGCAACCATATCTGGAATGCCTATCGGCACCTATATTTGAGATGCCTATCGGCTTCTATATCTGAAATGCCTATCGGCACCTATTTTTAAAATGCCAATCGGCAACTATATCTTAAATGCCTATCGGCACCTATATCTGAAATGCCTATCGGCACCTATTTTTGAAATGCCTATCGGAAACTACATCTGAAATGCCTATCAGCACCTATATTTGAAATGCCTATCGGCAACCATATCTGGAATGCCTATCGGCACCTATATTTGAAATGCCTATCGGCTTCTATATCTGAAATGCCTATCGGCACCTATTTTTAAAATGCCAATCGGCGACTATATCTGTAATGCCTATCGGCACCTATATCTGAAATGCCTATCGGCACCTATTTTTGAATTGCCTATCGGAAACTACATCTGAAATGCCTATCAGCACCAATATTTGAAATGCCTATCGGCAACCATATCTGAAATGCCTATCGACACCTATATTTGAAATACCTATCGGCTTCTATATCTGAAATGCCTATCGGCACCTATTTTTAAAATGCAAATCGGCAACTATATCTGAAAAGCCTATCGGCACCTATATCTGAATTGCCTATCGGCACCAATTTTTAAAATGCCTATCGGAAACTACATCTGAAATGCCTATCAGCACCTATATTTGAAATGCCCATCGGCAACCATATCTGGAATGCCTATCGGCACCTATATTTGAAATGCCTATCGGCTTCTATATCTGAAATGCCTATCGGCACCTATTTTTAAAATGCCAATCGGCAGCTATATCTGAAATGCCTATCGGCACCTATATCTGAAATGCCTATCGGCACCTATTTTTGAAATGCCTATCGGAAACTACATCTGAAATGCCTATCAGCACCTATATTTGAAATGCCTATTGGCAACCATATCAAGAATGCCTATCGGCACCTATATTTGAAATGCCTATCGGCTTCTATATCTGAAATGCCTATCGGCACTAATTTTTAAAATGCCAATACGCAACTATATCTGAATTGCCTATCGGCACCAATTTTTAAAATGCCTATCGGAAACTACATCTGAAATGCCTATCAGCACCTATATTTAAAATGCCTATCTTCAACCATATCTGGAATGCCTATCGGCACCTATATTTGAAATGCCTATCGGCTTCTATATCTGAAATGCCTTTCGACACCTATTTTTAAAATGCCAATCGGCAACTATATCTGAAATGCCTATCGGCACCTATATCTGATATGCCTATCGGCACCTATTTTTGAAATGTTTATCGGAAACTACATCTGAAATGCCTATCAGCTCCTATATTTGAAATGCCCATCGGCAACCATATCTGAAATGCCTATCGACACCTATATTTGAAATACCTATCGGCTTCTATATCTGAAATGCCTATCGGCACCTATTTTTAAAATGCCAATCGTCAACTATAACTGAAATGCCTATCGGCACCTATATCTGAAATGCCTATCGGCACCAATTTTTTAAATGCCTATTGGAAACTACATCTGAAATGCCTATCAGCACCTATATTTGAAATGCCCATCGGCAACCATATCTGAAATGCCTATCGACACCTATATTTGAAATACCTATCGGCTTCTATATCTGAAATGCCTATCGGCACCTATTTTTAAAATGCCAATCGTCAACTATAACTGAAATGCCTATCGGCACCTATATCTGAAATGCCTATCGGCACCAATTTTTTAAATGCCTATTGGAAACTACATCTGAAATGCCTATCGGCACCTATATTTGAAATGCCTATCGTCTTCTATATCTGAAATGCCTATCGGCACCTGTTTTTAAATTGCCAATTGGCAACTATATCTGAAATGCCTATCGGCACCTATATCTGAAATGCCTATCGGCACCTATTTTTGAAATGCCTATCTGAAACTACATTTGAAATGCCTATCAGCACCTATATATTAAATGCCTATCGGTAACCATATCTGGAATGCCAATCGGCTCCTATATTTGAAATGCCTATCGGCTTCTATATCTGAAATGTCTATCGGCACCTATTTTTAAAATGCCAATCGGTAACTATATCTGAAATGCCTATCGGTACCTATATCTGAAATGCCTATCGGCACCAATTTTTGAAATGCCTATCGGAAACTACATCTGGAATGCCTATCAGCACCTATATTTAAAATGCCTATCTTCAACCTTATCTGGAATGCCTATCGGCACCTATATTTGAAATGCCTATCGGCTTCTATATCTGAAATGCCTTTCGACACCTATTTTTAAAATGCCAATTGGCAACTATAACTGAAATGCCTATCGGCACCTATATCTGAAATGCCTATCGGCACCTATTTTTGAAATGCCTTTCGGAAACTACATCTGAAATGCCTATCGGCAACCACATCTGAAATGCCTATCGACACCTATATTTGAAATACCTATCGGCTTCTATATCTAAAATGCCTATCGGCACCTATTTTTAAAATACCAATCGGCAACTATATCTGAAATGCCTATCGGCACCTATATCTGAAATGCCTATCGGCACCTATTTTTGAAATGCCTATCGAAAACTACATCTGAAATGCCTATCAGCACCTATATTTGAAATGCCTATCGGCAACCACATCAGAAATGCCTATCGGCACCTATATCTGAAATGCCTTTCGGCATTTTTATCTGAAATGCCGATCGACACCTATATTTGAAATGCCTATCGGCACTTTTATTTTAAATGCCTATCGGCAACTATATCTGATAAGCCTATCGGCACCTATATCTGAAATGCCTATCGGCACCTATTTTTGAAATGCCAATCTTTAAGTATATCTGAAATGCTTATCGGCACCTATATCTAAAATGCCTATCGGAAGCTACATCTGAAATGACTATCAGCACCTATATTTGAAATGCCTATCGGCAACCATATCTGAAATGCCTATCCACACCTATATTTGAAATACCTATCGGCTTCTATATCTAAAATGCCTATCGGCACCTATTTTCAAAATGCCTATCGGCACCTATATCTAAAATGCCTATCGGAACCTATTTTTGAAATGCCTATCGGAAACTACATCTGAAATGACTAACAGCACCTATATTTGAAATGCCTATCGGCAACCATATCTGAAATGCCTATCCACACCTATATTTGAAATACCTATCGGCTTCTATATCTAAAATGCCTATCGGCACCTATTTTTAAAATGCCAATCGGCAACTACATCTGAAATGCCTATCGGCTTATATATATATCTGAAATGCCTATCGGCACCTATTTTTAAAATGCCAATCGGCAACTATATCTGAAATGCCAATCGGCACCTATATCTGAAATGCCTATCGGCACCTATTTTTGAAATGCCTATCGGAAACTACATCCGAAATGCCTATCAGCACCTATATTTGAAATGCCTATCGGCAACCATATTTGAAATGCCTATCGACACCTATATTTGAAATTCCTATCGGCTTCTATATCTGAAATGCCTATCGGCACCTATTTTTAAAATGCCAATCGGCAACTATATCTGAAATGCCAATCGGCACCTATATCTGAAATGCCTATCGACACCTATTTTTAAAATGCCAATTGGCAACTATATCTGAAATGCCTATCGGCACCTATATCTAAAATGCCTATCGGAAACTACATCTGAAATGACTATCAGCATCTATATTTGAAATGCCTATCGGCAACCATATCTGAAATGCCTATCCACACCTATATTTGAAATACCTACCGGCTTCTATATCTAAAATGCCTATCGGCACCTATTTTTAAAATGCCAATCGGTAAGTATATCTGAAATGCCTATCGGCACCTATATCTAAAATGCCTATCGGAACCTATTTTTGAAATGCCTATCGGAAACTACATCTGAAATGACTATCAGCACCTATATTTGAAATGCCTATCGGCAACCATATCTGAAATGCCTATCCACACCTATATTTGAAATACCTATCGGCTTCTATATCTAAAATGCCTATCGGCTTATATATCTGAAATGCCTATCGGCACCTATTTTTAAAATGCCAATCGGCAACTATATCTGAAATGCCAATCGGCACCTATATCTGAAATGCCTATCGACACCTATTTTTAAAATGCCAATTGGCAACTATATCTGAAATGCCTATCGGCACCTATATCTGAAATGCCTATCGACACCTATTTTTAAAATGCCAATTGGCAACTATATCTGAAATGCCTATCGGCACCTATATCTGAAATGCCTATCGGTACCTATTTTTGAAATGCCTATCGGAAACTACATCTGAAATGATTATCAGCACTTATATTTGAAATATCTATCGGCAACCATATCTGGAATGCCTATCGGCACCTATATTTGAAATGCCTATCGGCAACCATATCTGGAATGCCTATCTGCACCTATACTTGAAATGCCTATCGGCTTCTATATCTAAAATGCCTATCGACACCTATTTTTAAAATGCCAATCGGCAACTATATCTGAAATGCCTATCGGCACATATCTGAAATGCCTATCGGCACCTATTTTTGAAATGCCTATCGGAAACTACATCTGAAATGCCTATCAGCACCTTTATTTGAAATGCTTATCGGCAACCATATCTGAAATAGCTATCGACACCTATATTTGAAATCCCTATCGGCTTCTATATCTGAAATGCCTATCGGCACCTATTTTTAAAATGCCAATCGGCAACTATATCTGAAATGCCAATCGGCACCTATATCTGAAATGCCTATCGGCACCTATTTTTGAAATGCCTATCGTAAACTACATCTGAAATGCCTATCAGCACCTATATTTGAAATGCCTATCGGCAACCATATCTGGAATGCCTATCGGCGCCTATATTTGAAATGCCTATCGGCTTCTATATCTAAAATGCCTATCGGCACCTATTTTTAAAATGCCAATCGGCAACTATATCTGAAGTGCCTATCGGCACCTATATCTCAAATGCCTATCGGCACCTATTTTTGAAATGCCTATCGAAAACTACATCTGAAATGCCTATTAGCATTTATATTTGAAATGCCTATCGGCAACCACATCAGAAATGCCTATCATCACCTATATCTGAAATGCCGTACGGCATTTATATCTGAAATGCCGATCGACAACTATATTTGAAATGCCTATCGGCACCTATATTTTAAATGCCTATCGGCAGCTATATCTGATATGCCTATCGGCACTTATATCTGAAATGCCTATCGGCACCTATTTTTGAAATGCCTATCGGAAACTACATCTAAAATGCCTATCGGCACCTATTTTTAAAATGCCAATCGGAAAGTATATCTGAAATGCCTATCGGCACCTATACTTGAAATGCCTATCGGAACCTATTTTTGAAAAGCCTATCGGAAACAACATCTGAAATGACTATCAGCACCTATATTTGAAATGCCTATCGGCAACCATATCTGAAATGCCTATCCACACCTGTATTTGAAATACCTATCGGCTTCTATATCTAAAATGCCTATCGGCACCTATTTTTAAAATGCCAATCGGCAACTATATCTGAAATGCCTATCGGCACCTATATCTGAAATGCCTATCGGCACCAACTTTTGAAATGTCTATCGGAAACTCCATCTGAAATGCCTATCAGCACCTATATTTGAAATGCCTATCGGCAACCATATCTAAAATGGCTATCGGCACCTATATTTGAAATGCCTATCGGGTTCTATATCTGAAATGCCTATCGACACCTATTTTTAAAATGCCAATTGGCAACTATATCTGAAATGCCTATCGGCACCTTTATCTGAAATGCATATCGGTACCTATTTTTGAAATGCCTATCGGAAACTACATCTGAAATGATTATCAGCACTTATGTTTGAAATGCCAATCGGCAACCATATCTGGAATGCCTATCGGCACCTATATTTGAAATGCCTATCGGCTTCTATATCTGAAATGCCTATCGGCACCTATTTTTAAAATACCAATCGGCAACTATATCTGAAATGCCTATCGGCAACCATATCTGAAATGCCTATCGACACCTATATTTGAAATACCTATCGGCTTCCATATCTGAAATGCCTATCGGCACCTGTTTTTAAAATGCCAATCGGCAACTATATCTGAAATGCCTATCGGCACCTATATCCGAAATGCCTATCGGCATCAATTTTTGAAATGCCTATCGGAAACTACATCTAAAATGCCTATCAGCACCTATATTTGAAATGCCTATCGGCAACTATATCTGCAATGCCTATCGGCACTTATATTTGAAATGCCTATCGGCTTCTATATCTGAAATGCCTATCGGCACCTATTTTTTAAATGCCAATTAGCAACTATATCAGAAATGACTATCGGCACCTATATCTGAAATGCCTATCGGCACCTATTTTTGAAATGCCTATCGGAAACTACATCTGAAATGCCTATCGGCACCTATATTTTAAATGCCTATCGGCAACTATATCTGATATGCCTATCGGCACCTATATCTGAAATGCCTATCGGCACCTATTTTTGAAATGCCTATCGGAAACTACATCTAAAATGCCTATCGGCACCTATTTTTAAAATGCCAATCGGAAAGTATATCTGAAATGCCTATCGGCACCTATACTTGAAATGCCTATCGGAACCTATTTTTGAAATGCCTATCGGAAACAACATCTGAAATGACTATCAGCACCTATATTTGAAATGCCTATCGGCAACCATATCTGAAATGCCTATCCACACCTGTATTTGAAATACCTATCGGCTTCTATATCTAAAATGCCTATCGGCACCTATTTTTAAAATGCCAATCGGCAACTATATCTGAAATGCCTATCGGCACCTATATCTGAAACGCCTATCGGCACCAACTTTTGAAATGTCTATCGGAAACTCCATCTGAAATGCCTATCAGCACCTATATTTGAAATGCCTATTGGCAACCATATCTAAAATGCCTATCGGCACCTATATTTGAAATGCCTATCAAGTTCTATATCTGAAATGCCTATCGGCACCTTTATCTGAAATGCCTATCGGTACCTATTTTTGAAATGCCTATCGGAAACTACATCTGAAATGATTATCAGCACTTATATTTGAAATGCCAATCGGCAACCATATCTGGAATGCCTATCGGCACCTATATTTGAAATGCCTATCGGCTTCTATATCTGAAATGCCTATCGGCACCTATTTTTAAAATACCAATCGGCAACTATATCTGAAATGCCTATCGGCAACCATATCTGAAATGCCTATCGACACCTATATTTGAAATACCTATCGGCTTCCATATCTGAAATGCCTATCGGCACCTGTTTTTAAAATGCCAATCGGCAACTATATCTGAAATGCCTATCGGCACCTATATCCGAAATGCCTATCGGCATCAATTTTTGAAATGCCTATCGGAAACTACATCTAAAATGCCTATCAGCACCTATATTTGAAATGCCTATCGTCAACTATATCTGCAATGCCTATCGGCACTTATATTTGAAATGCCTATCGGCTTCTATATCTGAAATGCCTATCGGCACCTATTTTTTAAATGCCAATTGGCAACTATATCTGAAATGACTATCGGCACCTATATCTGAAATGCCTATCGGCACCTATTTTTGAAATGCCTATCGGAAACTACATCTGAAATGCCTATCAGCACCTATATTTGAAATGCCTATTGGCAACCATATCTGAAATGCCTATCGCCACCTATATTTGAAATACCTATCGGCTTCTATATCTGAAATGCCTATCGGTACCTATTTTTAAAATGCCAATCGGTAACTACATCTGAAATGCCTATCGGCACCTATATCTAAAATGCCTATCGGCACCATTTTTTGAAATGCCTATCGGAAACTACATCCGGAATGCCTATCAGCACCTATATTTAAAATGCCTATCGGCAACCATATCTGGAATGCCTATCGGCACCTATATTTGAAATGCCTATTGGCTTCGATATCTGAAATGCCTATCGACACCAATTTTTGAAATGCCTATCGGAAACTACATCTGAAATGCCTATCAGCACCTATATTTGAAATGCCTATCGGCAACCATATCTGGAATGCTCATCGGCACCTATATTTGAAATGCCTATCGGCTTATATATCTGAAATGCCTATCGGCACCTATTTTTAAAATGCCAATTGGCAACTATATCTGAAATGCCTATCGGCACCTATATCTGAAATGCCTATCGGTACCTATTTTTGAAATGCCTATCGGAAACTAAATCTGAAATGATTATCAGCACTTATATTTGAAATCCTATCGGCAACCATATCTGGAATGCCTATCGGCACCTATATTTGAAATGCCTATCGGCTTCTATATCTGAAATGCCTATCGGCACCTATTTTTAAAATACCAATCGGCAACTATATCTGAAATGCCTATCGGCACCTATATCTGAAATGCCTATCGGCATATATTTTTGAAATGCCTTTCGGAAACTACATCTGAAATGCCTATCTGCTCCTATATTTGAAATGCCTATCGGCAACCATATCTGAAATGCCTATCGACACCTATATTTGAAATACCTATCGGCTTCTATATCTGAAATGCCTATCGGCACCTGTTTTTAAAATGCCAATCGGCAACTATATCTGAAATGCCTATCGGCACCTATATCCGAAATGCCTATCGGCATCAATTTTTGAAATGCCTATCGGAAACTACATCTGAAATGCCCATCAGCACCTATATTTGAAATGCTTATCGGCAACCATATCTAAAATGCCTATCGACACCTATATTTAAAATCCCTATCGGCTTCTATATCTGAAATGCCTATCGGCACCTATCTTAAAAATGCCAATCGGCAACTATATCTGAAATGCCTTTCGGCACCTATATCTGAATTGCCCATCGGCACCAATTTTTGAAATGCCTATCGCAAACTACATCTGAAATGCCTGTCAGCACCTATATTTGAAATGCCTATCGGCAACCATATCTGGAATGCTCATCGGCACCTATATTTGAAATGCCTATCGGCTTATATATCTGAAATGCCTATCGGCACCTATTTTTAAAATGCCAATCGGCAACTATATCTGAAATGCCTATCGGCACCTATATCTGAAATGCCTATCAGCACCTATTTTTGAAATGCCTATCGGAAACTACATCTGAAATGCCTATCAGAACCTATATTTGAAATGCCTATCGGCAGTCATATCTGAAATGCCTATCGACACCTATATTTGAAATACCTATCGGGTTCTATATCTGAAATGCCTATCGGCACCTATTTTTAAAATACCAATCGGCAACTATATCTGAAAAGCCTATCGGCACATATATCTGAAATGCCTATCAGCACCTATATTTGAAATGCCTATCGGCAACCATATCTGGAATGCCTATCGGCACCTATATTTAAAATGCCTATCGGCAACTATATCTGGAATGCCTATCGGCACCTATATTTGAAATGCCTATCGGCTTCTATATCTGAAATGCCTATCGACACCTATTTTTAAAATTCCGATCGGCAACTATATCTGAAATGCCTATCGGCACCTATATCTAAAATGCCTATCGGCACCTATTTTTGAAATGCCTATCGGAAACTACATCTGAAATGCCTATCAGCACCTTTATTTGAAATGCTTATCGGCAACCATATCTGAAATAGCTATCGACACCTATATTTGAAATCCCTATCGGCTTCTATATCTGAAATGCCTATCGGCACCTATTTTTAAAATGCCAATCGGCAACTATATCTGAAATGCCAATCGGCACCTATATCTGGAATGGCTATCGGCACCTATATTTGAAATGCCTATCGGCAACCATATCTGAAATGCCTATCGGCACCTATATTTGAAATGCCTATCGGCTTCTATATCTAAAATGCCTATCGGCACCTATTTTTAAAATGCCAATCGGCAACTATATCTGAAGTGCCTATCGGCACCTATATCTCAAATGCCTATCGGCACCTATTTTTGAAATGCCTATCGAAAACTACATCTGAAATGCCTATCAGCATTTATATTTGAAATGCCTATCGGCAACCACATCAGAAATGCCTATCGGCACCTATATCTGAAATGCCCTACGGCATTTATATCTAAAATGCCGATCGACACCTATATCTGGAATGCCTATCGGCACCTATATTTGAAATGCCTATCGGCAACCATATCTAAAATGCCTATCGGCACCTATATTTGAAATGCCTATCGGCTTCTATATCTAAAATGCCTATCGGCACCTATTTTTAAAATGCCAATCGGCAACTATATCTGAAGTGCCTATCGGCACCTATATCTCAAATGCCTATCGGCACCTATATTTTAAATGCCTATCGGCAACTATATCTGATATGCCTATCGGCACCTATATCTGAAATGCCTATCGGTACCTATTTTTGAAATGCCTATCGGAAACTACATCTAAAATGCCTATCGGCACCTATTTTTAAAATGCCAATCGGAAAGTATAACTGAAATGCCTATCGACACCTATAATTGAAATGCCTATCGGAACCTTTTTTTGAAATGCCTATCGGAAACAACATCTGAAATGACTATCAGCACCTATATTTGAAATGCCTATCGGCAACCATATCTGAAATGCCTATCCACACTTGTATTTGAAATACCTATCGGCTTCTATATCTAAAATGCCTATCGGCACCTATTTTTAAAATACCAATCGGCAACTATATCTGAAATGCCTATCGGCACCTATATCTGAAATGCCTATCGGCACCTATTTTTGAAATGCCTATCGAAAACTACATCTGAAATGCCTATCAGCACCTATATTTGAAATGCCTATCTGCAACCACATCAGAAATGCCTATCGGCACCTATATCTGAAATGCCTTTCGGCATTTATATCTGAAATGGCGATCGACACCTATATTTGAAATGCCTATCGGCACTTTTATTTTAAATGCCTATCGGCAACTATATCTGATAAGCCTATCGGCACCTATATCTGAAATGCCTATCGGCACCTATTTTTGAAATGCCAATCTTTAAGTATATCTGAAATGCCTATCGGCACCTATATCTGAAATGCCTATCGGTACCTATTTTTGAAATGCCTATCGGAAACTACATCTAAAATGCCTATCGGCACCTATTTTTAAAATGCCAATCGGAAAGTATATCTGAAATGCCTATCGACACCTATAATTGAAATGCCTATCGGAACCTATTTTTGAAATGCCTATCGGAAGCTACATCTGAAATGACTATCAGCACCTATATTTGAAATGCCTATCGGCAACCATATCTGAAATGCCTATCCACACCTATATTTGAAATACCTATCGGCTTCTATATCTAAAATGCCTATCGGCACCTATTTTCAAAATGCCAATCGGTAAATATATCTGAAATGCCTATCGGCACCTATATCTAAAATGCCTATCGGAACCTATTTTTGAAATGCCTATCGGAAACTACATCTGAAATGACTAACAGCATCTATATTTGAAATGCCTATCGGCAACCATATCTGAAATGCCTATCCACACCTATATTTGAAATACCTATCGGCTTCTATATCTAAAATGCCTATCGGCACCTATTTTTAAAATGCCAATCGGCAACTACATCTGAAATGCCTATCGGCTTATATATATATCTGAAATGCCTATCGGCACCTATTTTTAAAATGCCAATCGGCAACTATATCTGAAATGCCAATCGGCACCTATATCTGAAATGCCTATCGGCACCTATTTTTGAAATGCCTATCGGAAACTACATCTGAAATGCCTATCAGCACCTATATTTGAAATGCCTATCGGCAACCATATCTGAAATGCCTATCGACACCTATATTTGAAATACCTATCGGCTTCCATATCTGAAATGCCTATCAACACCTGTTTTTAAAATGCCAATTGGCAACTATATCTGAAATGCCTATCGGCACCTATATCCGAAATGCCTATCGGCATCAATTTTTGAAATGCCTATCGGAAACTACATCTAAAATGCCTATCAGCACCTATATTTGAAATGCCTATCGTCAACTATATCTGCAATGCCTATCGGCACTTATATTTGAAATGCGTATCGGCTTCTATATCTGAAATGCCTATCGGCACCTATTTTTTAAATGCCAATTGGCAACTATATCTGAAATGACTATCGGCACCTATATCTGAAATGCCTATCGGCACCTATTTTTGAAATGCCTATCGGAAACTACATCTGAAATGCCTATCAGCACCTATATTTGAAATGCCTATTGGCAACCATATCTGAAATGCCTATCGCCACCTATATTTGAAATACCTATCGGCTTCTATATCTGAAATGCCTATCGGTACCTATTTTTAAAATGCCAATCGGTAACTACATCTGAAATGCCTATCGGCACCTATATCTAAAATGCCTATCGGCACCATTTTTTGAAATGCCTATCGGAAACTACATCCGGAATGCCTATCAGCACCTATATTTGAAATGCCTATCGGCAACCATATCTGGAATGCCTATCGGCACCTATATTTGAAATGCCTATTGGCTTCGATATCTGAAATGCCTATCGACACCAATTTTTGAAATGCCTATCGGAAACTACATCTGAAATGCCTATCAGCACCTATATTTGAAATGCCTATCGGCAACCATATCTGGAATGCTCATCGGCACCTATATTTGAAATGCCTATCGGCTTATATATCTGAAATGCCTATCGGCACCTATTTTTAAAATGCCAATTGGCAACTATATCTGAAATGCCTATCGGCACCTATATCTGAAATGCCTATCGGTACCTATTTTTGAAATGCCTATCGGAAACTATATCTGAAATGATTATCAGCACTTATATTTGAAATCCTATCGGCAACCATATCAGGAATGCCTATCGACACCTATATTTGAAATGCCTATCGGCTTCTATATCTGAAATGCCTATCGGCACCTATTTTTAAAATACCAATCGGCAACTATATCTGAAATGCCTATCGGCACCTATATCTGAAATGCCTATCGGCATATATTTTTGAAATGCCTTTCGGAAACTACATCTGAAATGCCTATCTGCTCCTATATTTGAAATGCCTATCGGCAACCATATCTGAAATGCCTATCGACACCTATATTTGAAATACCTATCGGCTTCTATATCTGAAATGCCTATCGGCACCTGTTTTTAAAATGCCAATCGGCAACTATATCTGAAATGCCTATCGGCACCTATATCCGAAATGCCTATCGGCATCAATTTTTGAAATGCCTATCGGAAACTATATCTGAAATGATTATCAGCACTTATATTTGAAATCCTATCGGCAACCATATCTGGAATGCCTATCGACACCTATATTTGAAATGCCTATCGGCATATATTTTTGAAATGCCTTTCGGAAACTACATCTGAAATGCCTATCTGCTCCTATATTTGAAATGCCTATCGGCAACCATATCTGGAATGCTCATCGGCACCTATATTTGAAATGCCTATCGGCTTATATATCTGAAATGCCTATCGGCACCTATTTTTAAAATGCCAATTGGCAACTATATCTGAAATGCCTATCGGCACCTATATCTGAAATGCCTATCGGTACCTATTTTTGAAATGCCTATCGGAAACTAAATCTGAAATGATTATCAGCACTTATATTTGAAATCCTATCGGCAACCATATCTGGAATGCCTATCGACACCTATATTTGAAATGCCTATCGGCTTCTATATCTGAAATGCCTATCGGCACCTATTTTTAAAATACCAATCGGCAACTATATCTGAAATGCCTATCGGCACCTATATCTGAAATGCCTATCGGCATATATTTTTGAAATGCCTTTCGGAAACTACATCTGAAATGCCTATCTGCTCCTATATTTGAAATGCCTATCGGCAACCATATCTGAAATGCCTATCGACACCTATATTTGAAATACCTATCGGCTTCTATATCTAAAATGCCTATCGGCACCTATTTTTAAAATGCCAATCGGCAACTACATCTGAAATGCCTATCGGCTTATATATATATCTGAAATGCCTATCGGCACCTATTTTTAAAATGCCAATCGGCAACTATATCTGAAATGCCAATCGGCACCTATATCTGAAATGCCTATCGGCACCTATTTTTGAAATGCCTATCGGAAACTACATCTGAAATGCCTATCAGCACCTATATTTGAAATGCCTATCGGCAACCATATCTGAAATGCCTATCGACACCTATATTTGAAATACCTATCGGCTTCCATATCTGAAATGCCTATCAACACCTGTTTTTAAAATGCCAATTGGCAACTATATCTGAAATGCCTATCGGCACCTATATCCGAAATGCCTATCGGCTTCAATTTTTGAAATGCCTATCGGAAACTACATCTAAAATGCCTATCAGCACCTATATTTGAAATGCCTATCGTCAACTATATCTGCAATGCCTATCGGCACTTATATTTGAAATGCGTATCGGCTTCTATATCTGAAATGCCTATCGGCACCTATTTTTTAAATGCCAATTGGCAACTATATCTGAAATGACTATCGGCACCTATATCTGAAATGCCTATCGGCACCTATTTTTGAAATGCCTATCGGAAACTACATCTGAAATGCCTATCAGCACCTATATTTGAAATGCCTATTGGCAACCATATCTGAAATGCCTATCGCCACCTATATTTGAAATACCTATCGGCTTCTATATCTGAAATGCCTATCGGTACCTATTTTTAAAATGCCAATCGGTAACTACATCTGAAATGCCTATCGGCACCTATATCTAAAATGCCTATCGGCACCATTTTTTGAAATGCCTATCGGAAACTACATCCGGAATGCCTATCAGCACCTATATTTGAAATGCCTATCGGCAACCATATCTGGAATGCCTATCGGCACCTATATTTGAAATGCCTATTGGCTTCGATATCTGAAATGCCTATCGACACCAATTTTTGAAATGCCTATCGGAAACTACATCTGAAATGCCTATCAGCACCTATATTTGAAATGCCTATCGGCAACCATATCTGGAATGCTCATCGGCACCTATATTTGAAATGCCTATCGGCTTATATATCTGAAATGCCTATCGGCACCTATTTTTAAAATGCCAATTGGCAACTATATCTGAAATGCCTATCGGCACCTATATCTGAAATGCCTATCGGTACCTATTTTTGAAATGCCTATCGGAAACTATATCTGAAATGATTATCAGCACTTATATTTGAAATCCTATCGGCAACCATATCTGGAATGCCTATCGACACCTATATTTGAAATGCCTATCGGCTTCTATATCTGAAATGCCTATCGGCACCTATTTTTAAAATACCAATCGGCAACTATATCTGAAATGCCTATCGGCACCTATATCTGAAATGCCTATCGGCATATATTTTTGAAATGCCTTTCGGAAACTACATCTGAAATGCCTATCTGCTCCTATATTTGAAATGCCTATCGGCAACCATATCTGAAATGCCTATCGACACCTATATTTGAAATACCTATCGGCTTCTATATCTGAAATGCCTATCGGCACCTGTTTTTAAAATGCCAATCGGCAACTATATCTGAAATGCCTATCGGCACCTATATCCGAAATGCCTATCGGCATCAATTTTTGAAATGCCTATCGGAAACTACATCTGAAATGCCTATCAGCACCTATATTTGAAATGCTTATCGGCAACCATATCTAAAATGCCTATCGACACCTATATTTAAAATCCCTATCGGCTTCTATATCTGAAATGCCTATCGGCACCTATCTTAAAAATGCCAATCGGCAACTATATCTGAAATGCCTTTCGGCACCTATATCTGAATTGCCCATCGGCACCAATTTTTGAAATGCCTATCGGAAACTACATCTGAAATGCCTGTCAGCACCTATATTTGAAATGCCTATCGGCAACCATATCTGGAATGCTCATCGGCACCTATATTTGAAATGCCTATCGGCTTATATATCTGAAATGCCTATCGGCACCTATTTTTAAAATGCCAATCGGCAACTATATCTGAAATGCCTATCAGCACCTATTTTTAAAATGCCTATCGGAAACTACATCTGAAATGCCTATCAGAACCTATATTTGAAATGCCTATCGGCAGTCATATCTGAAATGCGTATCGACACCTATATTTGAAATACCTATCGGCTTCTATATCTGAAATGCCTATCGCACCTATTTTTAAAATACCAATCGGCAACTATATCTGAAAAGCCTATCGGCACATATGTCTGAAATGCCTATCGGCACCTATTTTTGAAATGCCTATCGGAAACTCCATCTGAAATGCCTATCAGCACCTATATTTGAAATGCCTATCGGCAACCATATCTGGAATGCCTATCGGCACCTATATTTAAAATGCCTATCGGCAACTATATCTGGAATGCCTATCGGCACCTATATTTGAAATGCCTATCGGCTTCTATATCTGAAATGCCTATCGACACCTATTTTTAAAATTCCAATCGGCAACTATATCTGAAATGCCTATCGGCACCTATATCTAAAATGCCTATCGGCACCTATTTTTGAAATGCCTATCGGAAACTACATCTGAAATGCCTATCAGCACCTTTATTTGAAATGCTTATCGGCAACCATATCTGAAATAGCTATCGACACCTATATTTGAAATCCCTATCGGCTTCTATATCTGAAATGCCTATCGGCACCTATTTTTAAAATGCCAATCGGCAACTATATCTGAAATGCCAATCGGCACCTATATCTGGAATGCCTATCGGCACCTATATTTGAAATGCCTATCGGCAACCATATCTGAAATGCCTATCGGCACCTATATTTGAAATGCCTATCGGCTTCTATATCTAAAATGCCTATCGGCACCTATTTTTAAAATGCCAATCGGCAACTATATCTAAAGTGCCTATCGGCACCTATATCTCAAATGCCTATCGGCACCTATTTTTGAAATGCCTATCGAAAATTACATCTGAAATGCCTATCAGCATTTATATTTGAAATGCCTATCGGCAACCACATCAGAAATGCCTATCGGCACGTATATCTGAAATGCCCTACGGCATTTATATCTGAAATGCCGATCGACACCTATATCTGGAATGCCTATCGGCACCTATATTTGAAATGCCTATCGGCAACCATATCTGAAATGCCTATCGGCACCTATATTTGAAATGCCTATCGGCTTCTATATCTAAAATGCCTATCGGCACCTATTTTTAAAATGCCAATCGGCAACTATATCTGAAGTGCCTATCGGCACCTATATCTCAAATGCCTATCGTCACCTATATTATAAATGCCTATCGGCAACTATATCTGATATGCCTATCGGCACCTATATCTGAAATGCCTATCGGTACCTATTTTTGAAATGCCAATCGGAAACTACATCTAAAATGCCTATCGGCACCTATTTTTAAAATGCCAATCGGAAAGTATAACTGAAATGCCTATCGACACCTATAATTGAAATGCCTATCGGAACCTATTTTTGAAATGCCTATCGGAAACAACATCTGAAATGACTATCAGCACCTATATTTGAAATGCCTATCGGCAACCATATCTGAAATGCCTATCCACACTTGTATTTGAAATACCTATCGGCTTCTATATCTAAAATGCCTATCGGCACCTATTTTTAAAATACCAATCGGCAACTATATCTGAAATGCCTATCGGCACCTATATCTGAAATGCGTATCGGCACCTATTTTTGAAATGCCTATCGAAAACTACATCTGAAATGCCTATCAGCACCTATATTTGAAATGCCTATCTGCAACCACATCAGAAATGCCTATCGGCACCTATATCTGAAATGCCTTTCGGCATTTATATCTGAAATGCCGATCGACACCTATATTTGAAATGCCTATCGGCACTTTTATTTTAAATGCCTATCGGCAACTATATCTGATAAGCCTATCGGCACCTATATCTGAAATGCCTATCGGCACCTATTTTTGAAATGCCAATCTTTAAGTATATCTGAAATGCCTATCGGCACCTATATCTGAAATGCCTATCGGTACCTATTTTTGAAATGCCTATCGGAAACTACATCTAAAATGCCTATCGGCACCTATTTTTAAAATGCCAATCGGAAAGTATATCTGAAATGCCTATCGACACTTATAATTGAAATGCCTATCGGAACCTATTTTTGAAATGCCTATCGGAAGCTACATCTGAAATGACTATCAGCACCTATATTTGAAATGCCTATCGGCAACCATATCTGAAATGCCTATCCACACCTATATTTGAAATACCTATCGGCTTCTATATCTAAAATGCCTATCGGCACCTATTTTCAAAATGACAATCGGTAAATATATCTGAAATGCCTATCGGCACCTATATCTAAAATGCCTATCGGAACCTATTTTTGAAATGCCTATCGGAAACTACATCTGAAATGACTAACAGCATCTATATTTGAAATGCCTATCGGCAACCATATCTGAAATGCCTATCCACACCTATATTTGAAATACCTATCGGCTTCTATATCTAAAATGCCTATCGGCACCTATTTTTAAAATGCCAATCGGCAACTACATCTGAAATGCCTATCGGCTTATATATATATCTGAAATGCCTATCGGCATCTATTTTTAAAATGCCAATCGGCAACTATATCTGAAATGCCAATCGGCACTTATATCTGAAATGCCTATCGGCACCTATTTTTGAAATGCCTATCGGAAACTACATCTGAAATGCCTATCAGCACCTATATTTGAAATGCCTATCGGCAACCATATCTGAAATGCCTATCGACACCTATATTTGAAATTCCTATCGGCTTCTATATCTGAAATGTCTATCGGCACCTATTTTTAAAATGCCAATCGGCAACTATATCTGAAATGCCAATCGGCACCTATATCTGAAATGCCTATCGACACCTATTTTTAAAATGCCAATTGGCAACTATATCTGAAATGCCTATCGGCACCTATATCTAAAATGCCTATCGGAAACTACATCTGAAATGACTATCAGCACCTATATTTGAAATGCCTATCGGCAAACATATCTGAAATGCCTATCCACACCTATATTTGAAATACCTACCGGCTTCTATATCTAAAATGCCTATCGGCACCTATTTTTAAAATGCCAATCGGTAAGTATATCTGAAATGCCTATCGGCACCTATATCTAAAATGCCTATCGGAACCTATTTTTGAAATGCCTATCGGAAACTACATCTGAAATGACTATCAGCACCTATATTTGAAATGCCTATCGGCAACCATATCTGAAATGCCTATCCACACCTATATTTGAAATACCTATCGGCTTCTATATCTAAAATGCCTATCGGCACCTATTTTTAAAATGCCAATCGGCAACTACATCTGAAATGCCTATCGGCTTATATATCTGAAATTCCTATCGGCACCTATTTTTAAAATGCCAATCGGCAACTATATCTGAAATGCCAATCGGCACCTATATCTGAAATGCCTATCTACACCTATTTTTAAAATGCCAATCGGCAACTATATCTGAAATGCCTATCGGCACCTATATCTGAAATGCCTATCGACACCTATTTTTAAAATGCCAATTGGCAACTATATCTGAAATGCCTATCGGCACCTATATCTGAAATGCCTATCGGTACCTATTTTTGAAATGCCTATCGGAAACTACATCTGAAAAGATTATCAGCACTTATATTTGAAATGCCTATCGGCAACCATATCTGGAATGCCTATCGGCACCTATATTTGAAAAGCCTATCGGCAACCATATCTGGAATGCCTATCTGCACCTATACTTGAAATGCCTATCGGCTTCTATATCTAAAATGCCTATCGACACCTATTTTTAAAATGCCAATCGGCAACTATATCTGAAATGCCTATCGGCACATATCTGAAATGCCTATCGGCACCTATTTTTGAAATGCCTATCGGAAACTACATCTGAAATGCCTATCAGCACCTTTATTTGAAATGCTTATCGGCAACCATATCTGAAATAGCTATCGACACCTATATTTGAAATCCCTATCGGCTTCTATATCTGAAATGCCTATCGGCACCTATTTTTAAAATGCCAATCGGCAACTATATCTGAAATGCCAATCGGCACCTATATCTGAAATGCCTATCGGCACCTATTTTTGAAATGCCTATCGGAAACTACATCTGAAATGCCTATCAGCTCCTATATTTGAAATGCCTTTTGGCAACCATATCTGGAATGCCTATCGGCGCCTATATTTGAAATGCCTATCGGCTTCTATATCTAAAATGCCTATCAAACCTATTTTTAAAATGCCAATCGGCAACTATATCTGAAGTGCCTATCGGCACCTATATCTCAAATGCCTATCGGCACCTATTTTTGAAATGCCTATCGAAAACTACATCTGAAATGCCTATCAGCATTTATATTTGAAATGCCTATCGGCAACCACATCAGAAATGCCTATCGGCACCTATATCTGAAATGCCCTACGGCATTTATATCTGAAATGCCGATCGACACCTATATTTGAAATGCCTATCGGCACCTATATTTTAAATGCCTATCGGCAACTATATCTGATATGCCTATCGGCACCTATATCTGAAATGCCTATCGGCACACATCTGTAATGCCTATCGGCACCAACTTTTGAAATGTCTATCTGAAACTCCATCAGAAATGCCCATCAGCACCTATATTTGAAATGCCTATCGGCAACCATATCTGAAATGCCTATCGGCACCTATATTTGAAATGCCTATCGACACCTATTTTTAAAATGCTAATTGGCAACTATATCTGAAATGCCTATCTTCACCTTTATCTGAAATGCCTATCGGTACCTATTTTTGAAATGCCTATCGGAAACTACATCTGAAATGATTATCAGCACTTATATTTGAAATGCCAATCGGCAACCATATCTGGAATGCCTATCGGCACCTATATTTGAAATGCCTATCGGCTTCTATATCTGAAATGCCTATCGGCACCTATTTTTAAAATACCAATCGGCAACTATATCTGAAATGCCTATCGGCACCTATATCTGAAATGCCTATCGGCATATATTTTTGAAATGCCTTTCGGAAACTACATCTGAAATGCCTATCTGCTCCTATATTTGAAATGCCTATCGGCAACCATATCTGAAATGCCTATCGTCACCTATATTTGAAATACCTATCGGCTTCTATATCTGAAATGCCTATCGGCACCTGTTTTTAAAATGCCAATCAGCAACTATATCTGAAATGCCTATCGGCACCTATATCCGAAATGCCTATCGGCATCAATTTTTGAAATGCCTATCGGAAACTACATCTAAAATGCCTATCAGCACCTATATTTGAAATGCCTATCGGCAACTATATCTGCAATGCCTATCGGCACTTATATTTGAAATGCCTATCGGCTTCTATATCTGAAATGCCTATCGGCACTAATTTTTTAAATGCCAATTGGCAACTATATCTGAAATGACTATCGGCACCTATATCTGAAATGCCTATCGGCAACTATTTTTGAAATGCCTATCGAAACCTACATCTGAAATGCCTATCAGCACCTATATTTGAAATGCCTATCGGAAACTACATCTGAAATGCCTATCAGCACCTATATTTGAAATGCCTATCGGCAACCATATCTGGAATGCCTATCGGCACCTATATTTGAAATGCCTATCGGCTTCTATATCTGAAATGCCTATCGGCACCTATTTTTAAAATGCCAATCGGCAACTATATCTGAAATGCCTATCGGCACCTATTTTTTAAATGCCTATCGGAAACTACATCTGAAATGCCTATCAGCACCTATATTTGAAATGCCTATCGGCAACCATATCTGAAATGCCTATCGACACCTATATTTGAAATACCTATCGGCTTCTATATCTGAAATGCCTATCGGTACCTATTTTTAAAATGCCAATCAGTAACTACATCTGAAATGCCTATCGGCACCTATATCTGAAATGCCTATCGGCACCATTTTTTGAAATGCCTATCGGAAACTACATCCGGAATGTCTATCAGCACCTATATTTGAAATGCCTATCGGCAACCATATCTGGAATGCCTATCGGCACCTATATTTGAAATGCCTATTGGCTTCTATATCTGAAATGCCTATCGACACCAATTTTTGAAATGCCTATCGGAAACTACATCTGAAATGCCTATCAGCACCTATATTTGAAATGCCTATCGGCAACCATATCTGGAATGCTCATCGGCACCTATATTTGAAATGCCTATCGGCTTATATATCTGAAATGCCTATCGGCACCTATTTTTAAAATGCCAATTGGCAACTATATCTGAAATGCCTATCGGCACCTATATCTGAAATGCCTATCGGTACCTATTTTTGAAATGCCTATCGGAAACTACATCTGAAATGATTATCAGCACTTATATTTGAAATCCTATCGGCAACCATATCTGGAATGCCTATCGGCCATTATATTTGAAATGCCTATCGGCTTCTATATCTGAAATGCCTATCGGCACCTATTTTTAAAATACCAATCGGCAACTATATCTGAAATGCCTATCGGCACCTATATCTGAAATGCCTATCGGCATATATTTTTGAAATGCCTTTCGGAAACTACATCTGAAATGCCTATCTGCTCCTATATTTGAAATGCCTATCGGCAACCATATCTGAAATGCCTATCGACACCTATATTTGAAATACCTATCGGCTTCTATATCTGAAATGCCTATCGGCACCTGTTTTTTAAATGCTAATCGGCAACTATATCTGAAATGCCTATCGGCACCTATATCCGAAATGCCTATCAGCATCAATTTTTGAAATGCCTATCGGAAACTACATCTGAAATGCCTATCAGCACCTATATTTGAAATGCTTATCGGCAACCATATCTAAAATGCCTATCGACACCTATATTTAAAATCCCTATCGGCTTCTATATCTGAAATGCCTATCGGCACCTATTTTAAAAATGCCAATCGGCAACTATATCTGAAATGCCTTTCGGCACCTATATCTGAATTGCCCATCGGCACCAATTTTTGAAATGCCTATCGGAAACTACATCTGAAATGCCTGTCAGCACCTATATTTGAAATGCCTATCGGCAACCATATCTGGAATGCTCATCGGCACCTATATTTGAAATGCCTATCGGCTTATATATCTGAAATGCCTATCGGCACCTATTTTTAAAATGCCAATCGGCAACTATATCTGAAATGCCTATCGGCACCTATATCTGAAATGCCTATCAGCACCTATTTTTGAAATGCCTATCGGAAACTACATCTGAAATGCCTATCAGCACCTATATTTGAAATGCCTATCAACAGTCATATCTGAAATGCCTATCGACACCTATATTTGAAATACCTATCGGCTTCTATATCTGAAATGCCTATCGGCACCTATTTTTATAATGTCAATCGGCAACTATATCTGAAATCCCTATCGGCACCTATATCTGAAATGCCTATCGGCACCAATTTTTGAAATGCCTATCGGAAACTACATCTGAAATGCCTATCAGTACCTATATTTGAAATGCCTATCGGCAACCATATCTGGAATGCCTATCGGCACCTATATTTGAAATGCCTATCGGCTTCTATATCTGAACTGCCAATCGGCAACTATATCTGAAATGCCTATCGGCACCTATATCTGAAATGCCTATCGGCACCTATTTTTGAAATGCCTATCGGAAACTACATCTGAAATGCCTATCAGCACCTATATTTGAAATGCCTATCGGCAACCATATCTGGAATACCTATCGGCGCCTATTTTTAAAATGCCAATCGGCAACTATATCTGAAGTGCCTATCGGCACCTATATCTGAAATGCCTATCGGCACCTATTTTTGAAATGCCTATCGAAAACTACATCTGAAATGCCTATCAGCGCCTATATTTGAAATGCCTATCGGCAACCACATCAGAAATGCCTATCGGCACCTATATCTGAAATGCCTTTCGGCATTTGTATCTGAAATGCCAGGCGACACCTATATTTGAAATGCCTATCGGCACATATATTTTAAATGCCTATCGGCAACTATATCTGATATGCCTATCGGCACCTATATCTGAAATGCCTATCGGCACCCATTTTGAAATGCCTATCGGAAACTACATCTAAAATGCCTATCGGCACCTATTTTTAAAATGCCAATCGGTAAGTATATCTGAAATGCCTATCGGCACCTATATCTGAAATGCCTATCGGAACCTATTTTTGAAATGCCTATCGGAAACTACATCTGAAATGACTATCAGCACCTATATTTGAAATGCCTATCGGCAACCATATCTGAAATGCCTATCCACACCTATATTTGAAATACCTATCGGCTTCTATATCTGAAATGCCTATCGGCACCTATTTTTAAAATGCCAATCGGCAACTATATCTGAAATGCCTATCGGCACCTATATCTGAAATGCCTATCGGTACCTATTTTTGAAATGCCTATCGGAAACTACATCTGAAATGATTATCAGCGCTTATATTTGATATGCCTATCGGCAACCATATCTGGAATGCCTATCGGCAACTATATTTGAAATGCCTATCAGCTTCTATATCTGAAATGCCTATCGGCACCTATTTTTAAAATACCAATCGGCACCTATATCTGAAATGCCTATCGGCACCAATTTTTGAAATGCCTATCGGAAACTACATCTGAAATGCCTATCAGTACCTATATTTGAAATGCCTATCGGCAACCATATCTGGAATGCCTATCGGCACCTATTTTTGAAATGCCTATCGGAAACTACATCTTAAATGCCTATCAGCACCTATATTTGAAATGCCTATCGGCAACCATATCTGGAATGTCTATCGGCGCCTATATTTGAAATGCCTATCGGCTTCTATATCTGAAATACCTATCGGCGCCTATTTTTAAAATGCCAATCGGCAACTATATCTGAAGTGCCTATCGGCACCTATATCTGAAATGCCTATCGGCACCTATTTTTTAAATGCCTATCGAAAACTACATGTGAAATGCCTATCAGCGCCTATATTTGAAATGCCTTTATGCAACCACATCAGAAATGCCTATCGGCACCTATATCTGAAATGTCTTTCGGCATTTATATCTGAAATGCCAGGCGACACCTATATTTGAAATGCCTATCGGCACATATATTTTAAATACCTATCGGCAACTATATCTGATATGCCTATCGGCACCTATATCTGAAATGCCTATCGGCACCTATTTTGAAATGCCTATCGGAAACTACATCTAAAATGCCTATCGGCACCTATTTTTAAAATGCCAATCGGTAAGTATATCTGAAATGCCTATCGGCACCTATATCTGAAATGCCTATCGGCACCTATATCTGAAATGCCTATCGGAACCTATTTTTGAAATGCCTATCGGAAACTACATCTGAAATGACTATCAGCACCTATATTTGAAATGCCTATCGGCAACCATATCTGAAATGCCTATCCACACCTATATTTGAAATACCTATCGGCTTCTATATCTGAAATGCCTATCGGCACCTATTTTTAAAATGCCAATCGGCAACTATATCTGAAATGCCTATCGGCACCTATATCTGAAATGCCTATCGGTACCTATTTTTGAAATGCCTATCGGAAACTACATCTGAAATGATTATCAGCGCTTATATTTGAAATGCCTATCGGCAACCATATCTGAAATGCCTATCGACACCTATATTTGAAATACCTATCGGCTTCTATATCTGAAATGCCTATCGGCACCTGTTTTTAAAATGCCAATCGGCAACTATATCTGAAATGCCTATCGGCACCTATATCCGAAATGCATATCGGCATCAATTTTTGAAATGCCTATCGGAAACTACATCTAAAATGCCTATCAGCACCTATATTTGAAATGCCTATCGGCAACCATATCTGAAATGCCTATCGGCACCTATATTTGAAATGCCTGTCGGCTTCTATATCTGAAATGCCTATCGGCACCTATTTTTAAAATGCCAATCGGCAACTATATCTGAAATGCCTATTGGCACCTATATCTGAAATGCCTATCGGCACCTATTTTTAAAATGTCTATCGGAAACTACATCAGAAATGCCTATCAGCACCTATATTTGAAATGCTTATCGGCAACCATATCTGAAATGCCTATCGACACCTATATTTGAAATCCCTATCGGCTTCTATATCTGAAATGCCTATCGGCACCTATATCTGAAATGCCTATCGGCACCTATTTTTGAAATGCCTATCGGAAACTACATCTGAAATGCCTATCAGCACCTATATTTGAAATGCCTATCGGCAACCACATCAGAAATGCCTATCGGCACCTATTTTTAAAATGCCAATCGGCAACTATATCTGAAATGCCTATTGGCACCTATATCTGAAATGCCTATCGGTATCTATTTTTGAAATGCCTATCGGAAACTACATCTGAAATGATTATCAGCACATATATTTGAAATCCTATCGGCAACCATATCTGGAATGTCTATCGGCACCTATATTTGAAATGCCTATCGGCTTCTATATCTGAAATGCCTATCGGCACCTATTTTTAAAATACAAGTCGGCAACTATATCTGAAGTGCCTATCGGCACCTATATCTGAAATGCCTATCGGCACCTATTTTTGAAATGCCTATCGAAAACTACATCTGAAATGCCTATCAGCACCTATATTAAAATTGCCTATCGGCAACCACATCAGAAATACCTATCGGCACCTATATCTGAAATGCCTTTCGGCATTTATATCTGAAATGCCAGGCGACACCTATATTTGAAATGCCTATCGGCACATATATTTTAAATGCCTATCGGCAACTATATCTGATATGCCTATCGGTACCTATATCTGAAATGCCTATCGGCACCTATTTTTGAAATGCCTATCGGAAACTACATCTAAAATGCCTATCGGCACCTATTTTTAAAATGCCAATCGGTAAGTATATCTGAAATGCCTAACGGCACCTATATCTGAAATGCCTATCGGAACCTATTTTTGAAATGCCTATCGGAAACTACATCTGAAATGACTAACAGCACCTATATTTGAAATGCCTATCGGCAACCATATCTGAAATGCCTATCCACACCTATATTTGAAATACCTATCGGCTTCTATATCTGAAATGCCTATCGGCACCTATTTTTAAAATGCCAATCGGCAACTATATCTGAAATGCCTATCGGCACCTATATCTGAAATGCCTATCGGTACCTATTTTTGAAATGCCTATCGGAAACTACATCTGAAATGATTATCAGCCCTTATATTTGATATGCCTATCGGCAACCATATCTGGAATGCCTATCGGCAACTATATTTGAAATGCCTATCGGCTTCTATATCTGAAATGCCTATCGGCACCTATTTTTAAATACCAATCGGCAACTATATCTGAAATGCGTATCGGCATATATTTTTGAAATGCCTTTCGGAAACTACATCTAAAATGCCTATCTGCTCCTATATTTGAAATGCCTATCGGCAACCATATCTGAAATGCCTATCGACACCTATATTTGAAATACCTATCGACTTCTATATCTGAAATGCCTATCGGCACCTGTTTTTAAAATGCCAATCGGCAACTATATCTGAAATGCCTATCGGCACCTATATCCGAAATGCCTATCGGCATCAATTTTTGAAATGCCTATCGGAAACTACATCTAAAATGCCTATCAGCACCTAAATTTGAAATGCCTATCGGCAACCATATCTGGAATGCCTATCGGCACCTATATTTGAAATGCCTATCGGCTTCTATATCTGAAATGCCTATCGGCACCTATTTTTAAAATGCTAATCGGCAACTATATCTGAAATGCCTATTGGCACCTATATCTGAAATGCCTATCGGCACCTATTTTTGAAATGCCTATCGGAAACTAAATCTGAAATGCCTATCAGCACCTATATTTGAAATGCTTATCGGCAACAATATCTGAAATGCCTATCGACACCTATATTTGAAATCCCTATCGGCTTCTATATCTGAAATGCCTATCAGCACCTATATCTGAAATGCCTATCGGCACCTATTTTTGAAATGCCTATCGGAAACTACATCTGAAATGCCTATCAGCACCTATATTTGAAATGCCTATCGGCAACCACATCAGAAATGCCTATCGGAACCTATTTTTAAAATGCCAATCGGCAACTATATCTGAAATGCCTATTGGCACCTATATCTGAAATGCCTATCGGTACCTATTTTTGAAATGCCTATCGGAAACTACATCTGAAATGATTATCAGCACTTATATTTGAAATCCTATCGGCAACCATATCTGGAATGCCTATCGGCACCTATATTTGAAATGCCTATCGGCTTCTATATCTGAAATGCCTATCGGCACCTATTTTTAAAATACCAATCGGCAACTATATCTGAAATGCCTATCGGCACCTATATCTGAAATGCCTATCGGCATATATTTTTGAATTGCCTTTCGGAAACTACATCTGAAATGCCTATCTGCTCCTATATTTGAAATGCCTATCGGCAACCATATCTGAAATGCCTATCGACACCTATATTTGAAATACCTATCGGCTTCTATATCTGAAATGCATATCTGCACCTGTTTTTAAAATGCCAATCGGCAACCATATCTGAAATGCCTATCGGCACCTATATCCGAAATGCCTATCGGCATCAATTTTTGAAATGCCTATCGGAAACTACATCTGAAATGCCTATCAGCACCTATATTTGAAATGCTTATCGGCAACCATATCTGAAATGCCTATCGACACCTATATTTGAAATCCCTATCGGCTTCAATATTTGAAATGCCTATCGGCACCTATTTTTAAAATGCCAATCGGCATTTATATCTGAAGTGCCTATCGGCACCTATAACTGAAATGCCTATCGGCACCTATTTTTGAAATGCCTATCGAAAACTACATCTGAAATGCCTATCAGCACCTATATTTGAAATGCCAATCCTGAACCACATCAGAAATGCCTATCGGCACCTATATCTGAAATGCCTTTCGGCATTTATATCTGAAATGCCGGTCGACACCTATATTTGAAATGCCTATCGGCACTTTTATTTTAAATGCCTATCGGCAACTATATCTGATAAGCCTATCGGCACCTATATCTGAAATGCCTATCGGCACCTATTTTTGAAATGCCAATTTTTAAGTATATCTGAAATGCCTATCGGCGCCTATATCTAAAATGCCTATCGGAACCTATTGTTGAAATGCCTATCGGAAACTACATCTGAAATGACTATCGGCACCTATATTTGAAATGCCTATCGGCAACCATATCTTAAATGCAAATCCACACCTATATTTGAAATACCTATCGGCTTCTATATCTAAAATGCCTATCGGCACCTATTTTTAAAATGCCAATCGGCAACTACATCTGAAATGCCTATCGGCTTATATATCTGAAATGCCTATCTGCACCTATTTTTAAAATGCCAATCGGCAACTATATCTAAAATGCCAATCGGCACCTATATCTGAAATGCCTATCGGCACCTATTTTTGAAATGCCTATCGGAAACTACATCTGAAATGCCTATCAGCACCTATATTTGAAATGCCTATCGGCAACCATATCTGAAATGCCTATAGACACCTATATTTAAAAATCCCTATCGGCTTCTATATCTGAAATGCCTATCGGCACCTATATCTGAAATGCCTATCGACACCTATTTTTAAAATGCCAATTGGCAACTATATCTGAAATGCCTATCGGCACCTATATCTGAAATGCCTATCGGTACCTATTTTTGAAATGCCTATCGGAAACTACATCTGAAATGATTATCAGCACTTATATTTGAAATGCCTTTCGGCAACCATATCTGAAATGCCTATAGACACCTATATTTAAAAATCCCTATCGGCTTCTATATCTGAAATGCCTATCGGCACCTATATCTGAAATGCCTATCGACACCTATTTTTAAAATGCCAATTGGCAACTATATCTGAAATGCCTATCGGCACCTATATCTGAAATGCCTATCGGCACCTATATTTGAAATGCCTATCGGCTTCTATATCTTAAATGCCTATAGGCACCTATTTTTAAAATACTAATGGTAAACTATATCTGAAATGCCTATTGGCACCTATATCTGATATGCCTATCGGCACCTATTTTTGAAATGCCTATCGGAAACTCCATCTGAAATGCCTATCAGCACCTATATTTGAAATGCCTATCGGCAACCATATCTGGAATGCCTATCGGCACCTATATTTGAAAGGCCTATCGGCAACCATATCTGGAGTGCCTATCGGCACCTATATTTGAAATGCCTATCGGCTTCTATATCTGAAATGCCTATCGACACCTATTTTAAAATGCCAATCGGCAACTATATCTGAAATGCCTATCGGCACCTATATCTGAAATGCCTATCGGCACCTATTTTTGAAATGCCTATCGGAAACTATATCTGAAATGCCTATCAACACCTTTATTTGAAATGCTTATCGGCAACCATATCTGAAATAGCTATCGACACCTATATTTGAAATGCCTATCGGCTTCTATATCTGAAATGCCTATCGGCACCTATTTTTAAAATACCAATCGGCAACTATATCTGAAATGCCTATCGGCACCTATATCTGAAATGCCTATCGGCACCTATTTTTGAAATGCCTATCGGAAACTCCATCTGAAATGCCTATCAGCACCTATATTTGAAATGCCTATCGGCAATCATATCTGAAATGCCTATCGGCACCTATATTTGAAATGCCTATCGGCAACCATATCTGGAATGCCTATCGGCACCTATATTTGAAATGCCTATCGGCTTCTATATCTGAAATGCCTATCGGCACCTATTTTTAAAATACCAATCGGCAACTATATCTGAAATGCCTATCGGCACATATATCTGAAATGCCTATCGGCACCTATTTTTGAAATGCCTATCGGAAACTCCATCTGAAATGCCTATCAGCACCTATATTTGAAATGCCTATCGGCAACCATATCTGGAATGCCTATCGGCACCTATATTTGAAATGCCTATCGGCAACTAAATCTGGAATGCCTATCGGCACCTATATTTGAAATGCCTATCGGCTTCTATATCTGAAATGCCTATCGACACCTATTTTTAAAATTCCAATCGGCAACTATATCTGAAATGCCTATCGGCACCTATATCTGAAATGCCTATCAGCACCTATTTTTGAAATGCCTATCGGAAACTACATCTGAAATGCCTATCAGCACCTTTATTTGAAATGCTTATCGGCAACCATATCTGAAATAGCTATCGACACCTATATTTGAAATCCCTATCGGCTTCTATATCTGAAATGCCTATCGGCACCTATTTTTAAAATGCCAATCGGCAACTATATCTGAAATGCCAATCGGCTTCTATATCTAAAATGCCTATCGGCACCTATTTTTAAAATGCCAATCGGCAACTATATCTGAAGTGTCTATCGGCACCTATATCTCAAATGCCTATCGGCACCTATTTTTGAAATGCCTATCGAAAACTACATCTGAAATGCCTATCAGCATTTATATTTGAAATGCCTATCGGCAACCACATCAGAAATGCCTATCGGCACCTATATCTGAAATGCCCTACGGCATTTATATCTGAAATGCCGTTCGACACCTATATTTGAAATGCCTATCGGCACCTATATTTTAAATGCCTATCGGCAACTATATCTGATATGTCTATCGGCTCCTATATCTGAAATGCCTATCGGTACCTATTTTTGAAATGCCTATCGGAAACTATATCTAAAATGCCTATCGGCACCTATTTTTAAAATGCCAATCGGAAAGTATATCTGAAATGCCTATCGACACCTATAATTGAAATGCCTATCGGAACCTATTTTTGAAATGCCTATCGGAAACAACATCTGAAATGACTATCAGCACCTATATTTGAAATGCCTATCGGCAACCATATCTGAAATGCCTATCCACACTTTTATTTGAAATACCTATCGGCTTCTATATCTAAAATGCCTATCGGCACCTATTTTTGAAATACCAATCGGCAACTATATCTGAAATGCCTATCGGCACCTATATCTGAAATGCCTATCGGCACCAATTTTTGAAATGCCTATCGGAAACTCCATCTGGAATGCCTATCAGCACCTATATTTGAAATGCCTATCGGCAACCATATCTGGAATGCCTTTCGGCACCTATATTTGAAATGCCTATCGGGTTCTATATCTGAAATGCCTATCGGCACCTATTTTTAAAATGCCAATCGGCAACTATATCTGAAATGCCTATCGGCACCTATATCTGAAATGCCTATCGGCACCAATTTTTGAAATGTCTATCGGAAACTACATTTGAAATGCCTATCAGCACCTATATTTAAAATGCCTATCGGCAACCATATCTGGAACGCTCATCGGCACCTATATTTGAAATGCCTATCGGCTTATATATCTAAAATGCCTATCGGCACCTATTTTTAAAATGCCAATCGGCAACTATATCTGAAATGCCTATCGGCACCTATATCTGAAATGCCTATCGGCACCTATTTTTGAAATGCCTATCAGAAACTACATCTGAAATGCCTATCAGCACCTATATTTGAAATGCCTATCGGCAACCATATCTGGAATGCCTATCGGCGCCTATATTTGAAATGCCTATCGGCTTCTATATCTGAAATACCTATCGGCGCCTATTTTAAAAATGCCAATCGGCAACTATATCTGAAGTGCCTATCGGCACCTATATCTGAAATGCCTATCGGCACCTATTTTTGAAATGCCTATCGAAAACTACATCTGAAATGCCTATCAGCACCTATATTTGAATATCGACACCTATATTTGAAATACCTATCGGCTTCTATATCTGAAATGCCTATCGGCACCTATTTTTAAAATGCCAATCGGTAACTATATCAGAGATGCCTATCGGCAACTATATCTGAAATGCCTATCGGCACCATTTTTTGAAATGTCTATCGGAAACTACATCCGGAATGCCTATCAGCACCTATTTTTGAAATGCCTATCGGCAACCATATCTGGAATGCCTATCGGCACCTATATTTGAAATGCCTATCGGCTTTTATATCTGAAATGCCGTTCGACACCTATTTTTAAAATGCCAATCGGCAACTATATCTGAAATGCCTATCGGCACCTATATCTGAAATGCCTATCGGTACCTATTTTTGAAATGCCTATCGGAAACTACATCTGAAATGATTATCAGCACTTATATTTGAAATGCCTTTCGGCAACCATATCTGGAATGCCTATCGGCACCTATATTTGAAATGCCTATCGGCTTCTATATCTTAAATGCCTATAGGCACCTATTTTTAAAATACTAATGGTAAACTATATCTGAAATGCCTATCGGCACCTATATCTGATATGCCTATCGGCACCTATTTTTGAAATGCCTATCGGAAACTCCATCTGAAATGCCTATCAGCACCTATATTTGAAATGCCTATCGGCAACCATATCTGGAATGCCTATCGGCACCTATATTTGAAAGGCCTATCGGCAACCATATCTGGAGTGCCTATCGGCACCTATATTTGAAATGCCTATCGGCTTCTATATCTGAAATGCCTATCGACACCTATTTTAAAATGCCAATCGGCAACTATATCTGAAATGCCTATCGGCACCTATATCTGAAATGCCTATCGGCACCTATTTTTGAAATGCCTATCGGAAACTATATCTGAAATGCCTATCAACACCTTTATTTGAAATGCTTATCGGCAACCATATCTGAAATAGCTATCGACACCTATATTTGAAATGCCTATCGGCTTCTATATCTGAAATGCCTATCGGCACCTATTTTTAAAATACCAATCGGCAACTATATCTGAAATGCCTATCGGCACCTATATCTGAAATGCCTATCGGCACCTATTTTTGAAATGCCTATCGGAAACTCCATCTGAAATGCCTATCAGCACCTATATTTGAAATGCCTATCGGCAATCATATCTGAAATGCCTATCGGCACCTATATTTGAAATGCCTATCGGCAACCATATCTGGAATGCCTATCGGCACCTATATTTGAAATGCCTATCGGCTTCTATATCTGAAATGCCTATCGGCACCTATTTTTAAAATACCAATCGGCAACTATATCTGAAATGCCTATCGGCACATATATCTGAAATGCCTATCGGCACCTATTTTTGAAATGCCTATCGGAAACTCCATCTGAAATGCCTATCAGCACCTATATTTGAAATGCCTATCGGCAACCATATCTGGAATGCCTATCGGCACCTATATTTGAAATGCCTATCGGCAACTAAATCTGGAATGCCTATCGGCACCTATATTTGAAATGCCTATCGGCTTCTATATCTGAAATGCCTATCGACACCTATTTTTAAAATTCCAATCGGCAACTATATCTGAAATGCCTATCGGCACCTATATCTGAAATGCCTATCAGCACCTATTTTTGAAATGCCTATCGGAAACTACATCTGAAATGCCTATCAGCACCTTTATTTGAAATGCTTATCGGCAACCATATCTGAAATAGCTATCGACACCTATATTTGAAATCCCTATCGGCTTCTATATCTGAAATGCCTATCGGCACCTATTTTTAAAATGCCAATCGGCAACTATATCTGAAATGCCAATCGGCTTCTATATCTAAAATGCCTATCGGCACCTATTTTTAAAATGCCAATCGGCAACTATATCTGAAGTGTCTATCGGCACCTATATCTCAAATGCCTATCGGCACCTATTTTTGAAATGCCTATCGAAAACTACATCTGAAATGCCTATCAGCATTTATATTTGAAATGCCTATCGGCAACCACATCAGAAATGCCTATCGGCACCTATATCTGAAATGCCCTACGGCATTTATATCTGAAATGCCGTTCGACACCTATATTTGAAATGCCTATCGGCACCTATATTTTAAATGCCTATCGGCAACTATATCTGATATGTCTATCGGCACCTATATCTGAAATGCCTATCGGTACCTATTTTTGAAATGCCTATCGGAAACTATATCTAAAATGCCTATCGGCACCTATTTTTAAAATGCCAATCGGAAAGTATATCTGAAATGCCTATCGACACCTATAATTGAAATGCCTATCGGAACCTATTTTTGAAATGCCTATCGGAAACAACATCTGAAATGACTATCAGCACCTATATTTGAAATGCCTATCGGCAACCATATCTGAAATGCCTATCCACACTTTTATTTGAAATACCTATCGGCTTCTATATCTAAAATGCCTATCGGCACCTATTTTTGAAATACCAATCGGCAACTATATCTGAAATGCCTATCGGCACCTATATCTGAAATGCCTATCGGCACCAATTTTTGAAATGCCTATCGGAAACTCCATCTGGAATGCCTATCAGCACCTATATTTGAAATGCCTATCGGCAACCATATCTGGAATGCCTTTCGGCACCTATATTTGAAATGCCTATCGGGTTCTATATCTGAAATGCCTATCGGCACCTATTTTTAAAATGCCAATCGGCAACTATATCTGAAATGCCTATCGGCACCTATATCTGAAATGCCTATCGGCACCAATTTTTGAAATGTCTATCGGAAACTACATTTGAAATGCCTATCAGCACCTATATTTAAAATGCCTATCGGCAACCATATCTGGAACGCTCATCGGCACCTATATTTGAAATGCCTATCGGCTTATATATCTAAAATGCCTATCGGCACCTATTTTTAAAATGCCAATCGGCAACTATATCTGAAATGCCTATCGGCACCTATATCTGAAATGCCTATCGGCACCTATTTTTGAAATGCCTATCAGAAACTACATCTGAAATGCCTATCAGCACCTATATTTGAAATGCCTATCGGCAACCATATCTGGAATGCCTATCGGCGCCTATATTTGAAATGCCTATCGGCTTCTATATCTGAAATACCTATCGGCGCCTATTTTAAAAATGCCAATCGGCAACTATATCTGAAGTGCCTATCGGCACCTATATCTGAAATGCCTATCGGCACCTATTTTTGAAATGCCTATCGAAAACTACATCTGAAATGCCTATCAGCACCTATATTTGAATATCGACACCTATATTTGAAATACCTATCGGCTTCTATATCTGAAATGCCTATCGGCACCTATTTTTAAAATGCCAATCGGTAACTATATCAGAGATGCCTATCGGCAACTATATCTGAAATGCCTATCGGCACCATTTTTTGAAATGTCTATCGGAAACTACATCCGGAATGCCTATCAGCACCTATTTTTGAAATGCCTATCGGCAACCATATCTGGAATGCCTATCGGCACCTATATTTGAAATGCCTATCGGCTTTTATATCTGAAATGCCGTTCGACACCTATTTTTAAAATGCCAATCGGCAACTATATCTGAAATGCCTATCGGCACCTATATCTGAAATGCCTATCGGCACCTATTTTTGAAATGCCTATCGGAAACTACATCTAAAATGCCTATCAGCACCTATATTTGAAATGCTTATCGGCAACCATATCTGAAATGCCTATCGACACCTATATTTGAAATCCCTATCGGCTTCTATATCTGAAATGCCTATCGGCACCTATTTTTAAAATGCCAATCGGCAACTATATCTGAAATGCCTATCGGCACCTATATCTGAAATGCCTTTCGGCATTTATATCTGAAATGCCGATCGACACCTGTATTTGAAATGCCTATCGGCACTTTTATTTTAAATGCCTATCGGCAACTATATCTGATAATCCTATCGGCACCTATATCTGAAATGCCTATCGGCACCTATATCTAAAATGCCTATCGGAACCTATTTTTGAAATGCCTATCGGAAACTACATCTGAAATGACTATCAGCACCTATATTTGAAATGCCTATCGGCAACCATATCTGAAATGCCTATCCACACCTATATTTGAAATACCTATCGGCTTCTATATCTAAAATGCCTATCGGCACCTATTTTCAAAATGCCAATCGGTAAATATATCTGAAATGCCTATCGGCACCTATATCTGAAATGCCTATCGGCACCTATTTTTGAAATGCCTATCGGAAACTACATCTGAAATGCCTATCAGCACCTATATTTGAAATGCCTATCGGTAACCATATCTGAAATGCCTATCGACACCTATATTTGAAATACCTATCGGCTTCTATATCTGAAATGCCTATCGGTACCTATTTTTAAAATGCCAATCGGTAACTATATCTGAAATGCCTATCGGCACCTATATCTGAAATGCCTATCGGCACTATTTTTTGAAATGCCTATCGGAAACTACATCCGGAATGCATATCAGCACCTTTATTTGAAATGCCTATCGGCAACCATATCTGGAATGCCTATCGGCACCTATATTTGAAATGCCTATCGGCTTCTATATCTAAAATGCCTATCGACACCAATTTTTGAAATGCCTATCGGAAACTACATCTGAAATGCCTATCAGCACCTATATTTGAAATGCCTATCGGCAACCATATCTGGAATGCTCATCGGCACCTATATTTGAAATGCCTATCGGCTTATATATCTGAAATGCCTATCGGCACCTATTTTTAAAATGCCAATCGGCAACTATATCTGAAATGCCTATCGGCACCTATATCTGAAATGCCTATCGGCACCTATTTTTGAAATGCCTATCGGAAACTACATCTGAAATGCCTATCAGCACCTATATTTGAAATGCTTATCGGCAACCATATCTGAAATGCCTATCGACACCTATATTTAAAATCCCTATCGGCTTCTATATCTGAAATGCCTATCGGCACCTATTTTTAAAATGCCAATCGGCAACTATATCTGAAATGCCTATCGGCACCTATATCTGAAATGCCTATTGGCACCAATTTTTGAAATGCCTATCGGAAACTACATTTGAAATGCCTATCAGCACCTATATTTGAAATGCCTATCGGCAACCATATCTGGAATGCTCATCGGCACCTATATTTGAAATGCCTATCGGCTTATATATCTAAAATGCCTATCGGCACCTATTTTTAAAATGCCAATCGGCAACTATATCTGAAATGCCTATCGGCACCTATATCTGAAATGCCTATCGGCACCTATTTTTGAAATGCCTATCGGAAACTACATCCGAAATGCCTATCAGCACCTATATTTGAAATGCCTATCGGCAATCATATCTGAAATGCCTATCGACACCTATATTTGAAATACCTATCGGCTTCTATATCTGAAATGCCTATCGGCACCTATTTTTAAAATGCCAATCGGCAACTATATCTGAAATGCCTATCGGCACCTATATCTGAAATGCCTATCGGCACCAATTTTTGAAATGCCTATCGGAAACTACATCTGAAATGCCTATCAGCACCTATATTTGAAATGCCTATCGGCAACCATATCTGGAATGCCTATCGGCACCTATATTTGAAATGCCTATCGGCTTCTATATCTGAAATGCCTATCGGCACCTATTTTTAAAATGCCAATCGGCAACTATATCTGAAATGCCTATCGGCACCTATATCTGAAATGCCTATCGGCACCTATTTTTGAAATGCCTATCGAAAACTACATCTGAAATGCCTATCAGCACCTATATTTGAAATGCCTATCGGCAACCACATCAGGAATGCCTATCGGCACCTATATCTGAAATGCCTTTCGGCATTTATATCTGAAATGCCGATCGACACCTATATTTGAAATGCCTATCGGCACTTTTATTTTAAATGCCTATCGGCAACTATATCTGATAATCCTATCGGCACCTATATCTGAAATGCCTATCGGCACCTATTTTTGAAATGCCAATCTTTAAGTATATCTGAAATGCCTATCGGCACCTATATCTAAAATGCCTATCGGAACCTATTTTTGAAATGCCTATCGGAAACTACATCTGAAATGACTATCAGCACCTATATTTGAAATGCCTATCGGCAACCATATCTGAAATGCCTATCCACACCTATATTTGAAATACCTATCGGCTTCTATATCTAAAATGCCTATCGGCACCTATTTTCAAAATGCCAATCGGTAAGTATATCTGAAATGCCTATCGGCACCTATATCAAAAATGCCTATTGGAACCCATTTTTGAAATGCCAATCGGAAACTACATATGAAATGACTAACAGCACCTATATTTGAAATGCCTATCGGCAACCATATCTGAAATGCCTATCCACACCTATATTTGAAATACCTATCGGCTTCTATATCTAAAATGCCTATCGGCACCTATTTTTAAAATGCCAATCGGCAACTACATCTGAAATGCCTATCGGCTTATATATCTGAAATGCCTATCGGCACCTATTTTTTTAAAATGCCAATCGGCAACTATATCTGAAATGCCAATCGGCACCTATATCTGAAATGCCTATCGGCCCCTATTTTTGAAATGCCTATCGGAAACAACATCTGAAATGCCTATCAGCACCTATATTTGAAATGCCAATCCTGAACCACATCAGAAATGCTTATCGGCAACCATATCTGAAATGCCTATCGACACCTATATTTGAAATCCCTATCGGCTTCAATATCTGAAATGCCTATCGGCACCTATTTTTAAAATGCCAATCGGCATTTATATCTGAAGTGCCTATCGGCACCTATATCTGAAATGCCTATCGGCACCTATTTTTGAAATGCCTATCGAAAACTACATCTGAAATGCCTATCAGCACCTATATTTGAAATGCCAATCCTGAACCACATCAGAAATGCCTATCGGCACCTATATCTGAAATGCCTTTCGGCATTTATATCTGAAATGCCGGTCGACACCTATATTTGAAATGCCTATCGGCACTTTTATTTTAAATGCCTATCGGCAACTATATCTGATAAGCCTATCGGCACCTATATCTGAAATGCCTATCGGCACCTATTTTTGAAATGCCAATTTTTAAGTATATCTGAAATGCCTATCGGCGCCTATATCTAAAATGCCTATCGGAACCTATTTTTGAAATGCCTATCGGAAACTACGTCTGAAATGACTATCGGCACCTATATTTGAAATGCCTATCGGCAACCATATCTGAAATGCCTATCCACACCTATATTTGAAATACCTATCGGCTTCTATATCTAAAATGCCTATCGGCACCTATTTTTAAAATGCCAATCGGCAACTACATCTGAAATGCCTATCGGCTTATATATCTGAAATGCCTATCTGCACCTATTTTTAAAATGCCAATCGGCAACTATATCTAAAATGCCAATCGGCACCTATATCTGAAATGCCTATCGGCACCTATTTTTGAAATGCCTATCGGAAACTACATCTGAAATTCCTATCAGCACCTATATTTGAAATGCCTATCGGCAACTATATCTGAAATGCCTATAGACACCTATATTTAAAAATCCCTATCGGCTTCTATATCTGAAATGCCTATCGGCACCTATATCTGAAATGCCTATCGACACCTATTTTTAAAATGCCAATTGGCAACTATATCTGAAATGCCTATCGGCACCTATATCTGAAATGCCTATCGGTACCTATTTTTGAAATGCCTATCGGAAACTACATCTGAAATGATTATCAGCACTTATATTTGAAATGCCTTTCGGCAACTATATCTGGAATGCCTATCGGCACCTATATTTGAAATGCCTATCGGCTTCTATATCTTAAATGCCTATCGGCACCTATTTTTAAAATACTAATCGTAAACTATATCTGAAATGCCTATCGGCACCTATATCTGATATGCCTATCGGCACCTATTTTTGAAATGCCTATCGGAAACTCCATCTGAAATGCCTATCAGCACCTATATTTGAAATGCCTATCGGCAACCATATCTGGAATGCCTATCGGCACCTATATTTGAAATGCCTATCGGCAACCATATCTGGAATGCCTATCGGCACCTATATTTGAAATGCCTATCGGCTTCTATTTCTGAAATGCCTATCGACACCTATTTTAAAATGCCAATCGGCAACTATATCTGAAATGCCTATCGGCACCTATATCTGAAATGCCTATCGGCACCTATTTTTGAAATGCCTATCGGAAACTATATCTAAAATGCCTATCAGCACCTTTATTTGAAATGCTTATCGGCAACCATATCTGAAATAGCTATCGACACCTATATTTGAAATGCCTATCGGCTTCTATATCTGAAATGCCTATCGGCACCTATTTTTAAAATACCAATCGGCAACTATATCTGAAATGCCTATCGGCACCTATATCTGAAATGCCTATCGGGACCTATTTTTGAAATGCCTATCGGAAACTCCATCTGAAATGCCTATCAGCACCTATATTTGAAATGCCTATCGGCAACCATATCTGGAATGCCTATCGGCACCTATATTTGAAATGCCTATCGGCTTCTATATCTGAAATGCCTATCGGCACCTATTTTTAAAATACCAATCGGCAACTATATCTGAAATGACTATCGGCACATATATCTGAAATGCCTATCGGCACCTATTTTTGAAATGCCTATCGGAAACTCCATCTGAAATGCCTATCAGCACCTATATTTGAAATGCCTATCGGCAACCATATCTGGAATGCCTATCGGCACCTATATTTGAAATGCCTATCGGCAACTAAATCTGGAATGCCTATCGGCACCTATATTTGAAATGCCTATCGGCTTCTATATCTGAAATGCCTATCGACACCTATTTTTAAAATTCCAATCGGCAACTATATCTGAAATGCCTATCGGCACCTATATCTGAAATGCCTATCGGCACCTATTTTTGAAATGCCTATCGGAAACTACATCTGAAATGCCTATCAGCACCTTTATTTGAAATGCTTATCGGCAACCATATCTGAAATAGCTATCGACACCTATATTTGAAATCCCTATCGGCTTCTATATCTGAAATGCCTATCGGCACCTATTTTTAAAATGCCAATCGGCAACTATATCTGAAATGCCAATCGGCTTCTATATCTAAAATGCCTATCGGCACCTATTTTTAAAATGCCAATCGGCAACTATATCTGAAGTGCCTATCGGCACCTATATCTCAAATGCCTATCGGCACCTATTTTTGAAATGCCTATCGAAAACTACATCTGAAATGCCTATCAGCATTTATATTTGAAATGCCTATCGGCAACCACATCAGAAATGCCTATCGGCACCTATATCTGAAATGCCCTACGGCATTTATATCTGAAATGCCGTTCGACACCTATATTTGAAATGCCTATCGGCACCTATATTTTAAATGCCTATCGGCAACTATATCTGATATGCCTATCGGCACCTATATCTGAAATGCCTATCGGTACCTATTTTTGAAATGCCTATCGGAAACTATATCTAGAATGCCTATCGGCACCTATTTTTAAAATGCCAATCGGAAAGTATATCTGAAATGCCTATCGACACCTATAATTGAAATGCCTATCGGAACCTATTTTTGAAATGCCTATCGGAAACAACATCTGAAATGACTATCAGCACCTATATTTGAAATGCCTATCGGCAACCATATCTGAAATGCCTATCCACACTTGTATTTGAAATACCTATCGGCTTCTATATCTAAAATGCCTATCGGCACCTATTTTTAAAATACCAATCGGCAACTATATCTGAAATGCCTATCGGCACCTATATCTGAAATGCCTATCGGCACCAATTTTTGAAATGCCTATCGGAAACTCCATCTGAAATGCCTATCAGCACCTATATTTGAAATGCCTATCGGCAACCATATCTGGAATGCCTTTCGGCACCTATATTTGAAATGCCTATCGGGTTCTATATCTGAAATGCCTATCGGCACCTATTTTTAAAATGCCAATCGGCAACTATATCTGAAATGCCTATCGGCACCTATATCTGAAATGCCTATCGGCACCAATTTTTGAAATGCCTATCGGAAACTACATTTGAAATGCCTATCAGCACCTATATTTGAAATGCCTATCGGCAACCATATCTGGAACGCTCATAGGCACCTATATTTGAAATGCCTATCGGCTTATATATCTAAAATGCCTATCGGCACCTATTTTTAAAATGCCAATCGGCAACTATATCTGAAATGCCTATCGGCACCTATATCTGAAATGCCTATCGGCACCTATTTTTGAAATGCCTATCGGAAACTACATCTGAAATGCCTATCAGCACCTATATTTGAAATGCCTATCGGCAACCATATCTGAAATGCCTATCGGCACCTATATTTGAAATGCCTATCGGCTTCTATATCTGAAATGCCTATCGGCACCTATTTTTAAAATGCCAATCGGCAACTATATCTGAAATGCCTATCGGCACCTATATCTGAAATGCCTATCGGCACCTATTTTTGAAATGCCTATCGGAAACTACATCTAAAATGCCTATCAGCACCTATATTTGAAATGCTTATCGGCAACCATATCTGAAATGCCTATCGACACCTATATTTGAAATCCCTATCGGCTTCTATATCTGAAATGCCTATCGGCATCTATTTTTAAAATGCCAATCGGCAACTATATCTGAAGTGCCTATCGGCACCTATATATGAAATGCCTATCGGCACATATTTTTGAAATGCCTATCGAAAACTACATCTGAAATGCCTATCAGCACCTATATTTGAATATCGACACCTATATTTGAAATACCTATCGGCTTCTATATCTGAAATGCCTATCGGCACCTATTTGTAAAATGCCAATCGGTAACTATATCTGAGATGCCTATCGGCAACTATATCTGAAATGCCTATCGGCACCATTTTTTGAAATGTCTATCGGAAACTACATCCGGAATGCCTATCAGCACCTATATTAGAAATGCCTATCGGCAACCATATCTGGAATGCCTATCGGCACCTATATTTGAAATGCCTATCGGCTTCTATATCTGAAATGCCGTTCGACACCTATTTTTAAAATGCCAATCGGCAACTATATCTGAAATGCCTATCGGCACCTATATCTGAAATGCCTATCGGCACCTATTTTTGAAATGCCTATCGGAAACTACATCTAAAATGCCTATCAGCACCTATATTTGAAATGCTTATCGGCAACCATATCTGAAATGCCTATCGACACCTATATTTGAAATCCCTATCGGCTTCTATATCTGAAATGCCTATCGGCATCTATTTTTAAAATGCCAATCGGCAACTATATCTGAAATGCCTATCGGCACCTATATCTGAAATGCCTATCGGCACCTATTTTTGAAATGCCTATCGGAAACTACATCTGAAATGCCTATCAGCACCTATATTTGAAATGCCTATCGGCAACCATATCTGGAATGCCTATCGGCGCCTATATTTGAAATGCCTATCGGCTTCTATATCTGAAATGCCTATCGGCACCTATTTTTAAAATGCCAATCGGCATTTATATCTGAAGTGCCTATCGGCACCTATATCTGAAATGCCTATCGGCACCTATTTTTGAAATGCCTATCGAAAACTACATCTGAAATGCCTATCAGCACCTATATTTGAAATGCCTATCGGCAACCACATCAGGAATGCCTATCGGCACCTATATCTGAAATGCCTTTCGGCATTTATATCTGAAATGCCGATCGACACCTGTATTTGAAATGCCTATCGGCACTTTTATTTTAAATGCCTATCGGCAACTATATCTGATAATCCTATCGGCACCTATATCTGAAATGCCTATCGGCACCTATATCTAAAATGCCTATCGGAACCTATTTTTGAAATGCCTATCGGAAACTACATCTGAAATGACTATCAGCACCTATATTTGAAATGCCTATCGGCAACCATATCTGAAATGCCTATCCACACCTATATTTGAAATACCTATCGGCTTCTATATCTAAAATGCCTATCGGCACCTATTTTCAAAATGCCAATCGGTAAGTATATCTGAAATGCCTATCGGCACCTATATCAAAAATGCCTATCGGAACCTATTTTTAAAATGCCAATCGGAAACTACATCTGAAATGACTAACAGCACCTATATTTGAAATGCCTATCGGCAACCATATCTGAAATGCCTATCCACACCTATATTTGAAATACCTATCGGCTTCTATATCTAAAATGCCTATCGGCACCTATTTTTAAAATGCCAATCGGCAACTACATCTGAAATGCCTATCGGCTTATATATCTGAAATGCCTATCGGCACCTATTTTTTTAAAATGCCAATCGGCAACTATATCTGAAATGCCAATCGGCACCTATATCTGAAATGGCTATCGGCCCCTATTTTTGAAATGCCTATCGGAAACTACATCTAAAATGCCTATCAGCACCTATATTTGAAATGCTTATCGGCAACCATATCTGAAATGCCTATCGACACCTATATTTGAAATCCCTATCGGCTTCTATATCTGAAATGCCTATCGGCATCTATTTTTAAAATGCCAATCGGCAACTATATCTGAAATGCCTATCGGCACCTATATCTGAAATGCCTATCGGCACCTATTTTTGAAATGCCTATCGGAAACTACATCTGAAATGCCTATCAGCACCTATATTTGAAATGCCTATCGGCAACCATATCTGGAATGCCTATCGGCGCCTATATTTGAAATGCCTATCGGCTTCTATATCTGAAATGCCTATCGGCACCTATTTTTAAAATGCCAATCGGCATTTATATCTGAAGTGCCTATCGGCACCTATATCTGAAATGCCTATCGGCACCTATTTTTGAAATGCCTATCGAAAACTACATCTGAAATGCCTATCAGCACCTATATTTGAAATGCCTATCGGCAACCACATCAGGAATGCCTATCGGCACCTATATCTGAAATGCCTTTCGGCATTTATATCTGAAATGCCGATCGACACCTGTATTTGAAATGCCTATCGGCACTTTTATTTTAAATGCCTATCGGCAACTATATCTGATAATCCTATCGGCACCTATATCTGAAATGCCTATCGGCACCTATATCTAAAATGCCTATCGGAACCTATTTTTGAAATGCCTATCGGAAACTACATCTGAAATGACTATCAGCACCTATATTTGAAATGCCTATCGGCAACCATATCTGAAATGCCTATCCACACCTATATTTGAAATACCTATCGGCTTCTATATCTAAAATGCCTATCGGCACCTATTTTCAAAATGCCAATCGGTAAGTATATCTGAAATGCCTATCGGCACCTATATCAAAAATGCCTATCGGAACCTATTTTTAAAATGCCAATCGGAAACTACATCTGAAATGACTAACAGCACCTATATTTGAAATGCCTATCGGCAACCATATCTGAAATGCCTATCCACACCTATATTTGAAATACCTATCGGCTTCTATATCTAAAATGCTATCGGCACCTATTTTTAAAATGCCAATCGGCAACTACATCTGAAATGCCTATCGGCTTATATATCTGAAATGCCTATCGGCACCTATTTTTTAAAATGCCAATCGGCAACTATATCTGAAATGCCAATCCGGCACCTATATCTGAAATGGCTATCGGCCCCTATTTTTGAAATGCCTATCGGAAACTACATCTGAAATGCCTATCAGCACCTATATTGAAATGCTTATCGGCAATCATATCTGAAATGGCCTATCGACACCTATATTTGAAATCCCTATCGGCTTCTATAATCTGAAAAGCCTATCGGCACCTATTTTTAAAATGCCAATCGGCAACTATATCTGAAATGCCTATCGGCACCTATATCTGAAATGCCTATCGGCACCTATATCAAAAATGCCTATCGGAACCTATTTTTAAAATGCCAATCAGAAACTACATCTGAAATGACTAACAGCACCTATATTTGAAATGCCTATCGGCAACCATATCTGAAATGCCTATCCACACCTATATTTGAAATACCTATCGGCTTCTATATCTAAAATGCCTATCGGCACCTATTTTTAAAATGCCAATCGGCAACTACATCTGAAATGCCTATCGGCTTATATATCTGAAATGCCTATCGGCACCTATTTTTTTAAAATGCCAATCGGCAACTATATCTGAAATGCCAATCGGCACCTATATCTGAAATGCCTATCGGCCCCTATTTTTGAAATGCCTATCGGAAACTACATCTGAAATGCCTATCAGCACCTATATTTGAAATGCCAATCCTGAACACATCAGAAATGCTTATCGGCAACCATATCTGAAATGCCTATCGACACCTATATTTGAAATCCCTATCGGCTTCAATATCTGAAATGCCTATCGGCACCTATTTTTAAAATGCCAATCGGCATTTATATCTGAAGTGCCTATCGGCACCTATATCTGAAATGCCTATCGGCACCTATTTTTGAAATGCCTATCGAAAACTACATCTGAAATGCCTATCAGCACCTATATTTGAAATGCCAATCCTGAACCACATCAGAAATGCCTATCGGCACCTATATCTGAAATGCCTTTCGGCATTTATATCTGAAATGCCGGTCGACACCTATATTTGAAATGCCTATCGGCACTTTTATTTTAAATGCCTATCGGCAACTATATCTGATAAGCCTATCGGCACCTATATCTGAAATGCCTATCGGCACCTATTTTGAAATGCCAATTTTTAAGTATATCTGAAATGCCTATCGGCGCCTATATCTAAAATGCCTATCGGAACCTATTTTTGAAATGCCTATCGG